>BGNK01001318.1:144906-155481 GCA_003297005.1 Symbiodinium sp. clade A Y106 | reverse complement strand
GCATGAATGTTCTGCCCACCTGCCCCCCGCCCTGACATCCACAAGGGAGGATGCAGGGTAGGGGGACAACGCACCGGGGCAACCGGCTCTTAAGGGCTACAGCTTGGCTTCAGCAGTTAGGGTTTTGGGTTGTTGGTTTAGGGTTAGGGGTTTGGGTTCAGGGTTCAGGATTAGTGTCTTGAGTTTTGTGGTTTAAGGTTTAATATTAGGGTTTAGAGATCGTAGTTGAGGGTTGGTCTAGGTTTTTTGGGTTTACGTTTAGGGCTTAGGCTTTAGGGTTAAGCGTGTAACGTTTCGGCTTTTGGGGTTGTTGGTTCGGTGTTATGAGGATTCCGGATACCATGGTTGAGGGTTTAGGGTTTTGGGGTTTAGGGTTTAGGGCTTAGGGTTTGGGGGATCTAGGGCGCATGGTTTAGGGTTTCTTGTGGTTTCAAGTTTTTGGTTATCCACAGGCTTCTATCGGCCCGAAGCTCACTTAAACGATCCTGGACCTTCCTAAACCAACCTAACCTTGCTCAGGCATAACTGCTTTGTGTATGCAACTGAAAGGTTGCATCTCGATGTGCCAACCAGAAGAACCTGCTAGTTACATCGTCGTCACAAGAATTACAGTCCAAATTAGAGAAGTTGGGTAGTGGATGGTGAGTCTTTGGTTTATTGTTTGCAGAACTTTTTGTGGTTGCTCTGTGCCTGCACAACGATAATCACTTCTACTGTTCTTGTTGTCATTATACATACCCTTGCTTTTGTTGTTTTGCTTTACCATCATCCTCGTCATCCCTGCTACTGCCAACTCATTCCACATGGTCCCTCATATATCGTCATTTGATCTGTCCAAACCCTGAACCCTAAAGCCTACACCCTAAACCCTGAACCCCTGAACCCTAAACCTTAAACCCCAAACCCTGAACCCTAAACCCTAAACCCTAAACCCTGAACCCTAAACCCTGAACCCTGAACCCTAAAGCCCCAGTCCACCGAAAGCCCATCGGAATGTGGTAGGAGCCGGTCTTCACCCTCCGCAAGCGCCTGCCACGGGTGCGGCCCCCCACAGCGGCAGGGTTTCAAGTAATGTAGGGGCCTTCATAATTAGAATGGGGCTTTTGGGGCTCCTTAATATAATTACAGTATAATCTGTCCCCAAATTTTCTTACAATAGCGAGAGACAGCATGAGGATTCGAGGAACCATACTTCAAAGGAATTTGTCAGCTTTGAGAAGCAGATCGCAGCCACATCCGGCATAACCGTCATGATGATGGCAACCCATTTCAGCACAGTGATTATGTCATGCTCGGCAAGATCGTGTCTTCACGGTTGAGTGTCGTGTCTATGATACCGTCACATACTGAACTGATCTTTCCGTTCGTGTCCTTTGCGTTGCAACAGTAGTAGCCGAAATTGTTCAGGTTGGTTTGTGAATACTTTGTTGCAGCACAGGGTGCCACTATCTGCCAAGGTTCCATTATCGCATCTACGGCAACTACTGTTTCCTCAGTTCAGTTTAACTAACGATCGTGTAACTCGGTCAATCCTGAATCCTGCCGAAATTCTGATGATGTTAGGCAGAGTAAACAGCTAGTGTCGGTTTACGTGATGTTGCTTCAGAGGTGGAAGTTCAATCAAGCTGCCTGCGACAAGCCCTACGTAGCCACTTCACATCCAAGAGCTCTATTCGGGAGCCCATATCTACGCACACATGCACACACACACACATACAAAGTTGTGCTCTCTCTCTCTCTCTCTTTCGATGTGCATGGCTGTATACACACATGCATCCTGCTTGGTTTTGTTTGTCGCTGCGCCTATGTGGCGAGGTATATAGTTTGTGCTTCCTGGACGAATGAACAAACCTCGAAGCCGTCATCTGTCAAACCGAAACCCTGGGCTTTGGAGTACCATACTTTAACACTTTTTTTCTCAATGGAACCATTATGAAATACTTAAAAGCCCAGAACCCCAAACCCCAGAACCTAAACTCTAAACCCCCAAGCTGCAAAGCCTTGTGAAGGTAATTTTTTCCCAAATCCCAATCTCTATCTCCTCTCCTTGAACCTAAACCTGAAGCACGTACACCCTCCTAATGCTTGTTCTGTTCATAAGCTCTTAACCCTGGACCCTAAACCCTTACCCCTGAAGCCCTAAACCCCCACACCCTAAACCCCAAACCCTTTAGCTGAAGCCCGACACGCCTGACCCTAAGCCTTCAACCCCGAACGGCTTAACCCCTCTAAACCCAAGCCCCGAAAGCCCTAAACCCTGAACCCCTACAGCCCCAAGTTCCTTCAGAGAACAAAGGCTCGCGTTGAATTCCAAATCCCTGAACCCTCGACCCCTAAACCCCTATGCCCTAAACCCCTGAATCCTGAGTGATAGTCATGAGTGGAAGTCTTCTTGGTTGACGACTACCAGTGTGAGAGGGGTTCTTTTTGCATTTCAGGGGGCAACTTTGCCAATGGCATCGTACCTCTGCGAGCAAAGAGCGAGTCACCCCGTTGTTTTAAGCCCCTAGAATCAGGCCCCTAGATTATAGAACCCTACTATAGGTTTTCTGTGAAACCCTTTAAAAGGAACCCTTTAAAGGAGCCCTATTCTAATTATTAAAGCCCGTATATTAGGCCCCTTCAGAGAAGAAATGCAGGCCCTGATCGACAAGAGCAGCAGCGAGCTGAGCCTGGTTCTGCAGGGGGATGTGGCGGGACAGATCAAACTGCTGACGCTGGAGGACGGGTTCCTTGAAAGGGGTCCTAAAAGGGTGAGTTTAAGGGATCCTAGGAAGGATCCATAAGGGTTTAGGGGCTTTAGGGGCTTTAGGCGTTAGGGGTTTAGGGTTTAGGGGCTTAGAATTTGGGGTTTAGGGGTTTAGGGGCTTTAGGGGTTTGAGATTTGGGGGTTCGAGATTTAGGGTTTAGGGGCCTTTAACTGGGTGTTAGGGCCAAGATTGGCAAAAGTTTAGGCTTTCAATTGTTTGGTTGTTCGGTTTTTGTTTAGTGGCTTATGAGTCTTATGCTTCCTTGTTATTTATACTGTTATAGTTTGTTTTTTTCTCGTGTTGCGGGTTGTTTTTTTTTTTTTTTTTTTTTTTTTTTTTTTTTGTTTTTTTTTTTTTGGTTTTTTTGTCTTTTTTTTCCTTTTTTTTTTTACTGTTTTAGTTTTTTTTTTTTTCCTTGTTCGGGTTTTTTTTTTTTTTTTTTTTTTTTTCTTTTTTTTGGGTTTTTTTTTTTTTTTTTTTTTTTTTTTTTTTACTTGGTTTTTACATACACTGCCTGCAGGGAATTATCATTAGTCAGTATTTGAGGCTACCTGTAGACCCTAAATTTTGAATCCTAAACCCCAAGCTCTATGAACTCTAAACCCTGAACCCTAAACCCAAAACCTCAAACCCTAAAACCCTTAAACCCTAAACCCTGAATCCCTAAACCTTAAAACCCCTAAACTCCCTAAACCCTAAAACACTAAAACTCTAAAGCCCTAAACCCTTGAACCCGAAGCATCCCTAAGCTACTGATATAGGGGCCTTAATAATTACCAATACTATTTTGGGGGCTCTTGTAAAGGGTTCCTTAAAGGGGTCTATAAGGGATGTATAGTAGGGTTCTATGATATAGGGGCCTTAATAATTACCAATACTATTTTGGGGGTTCCTTATATTATCATGGTATAATATACCCCAAAGCCGTATTCTAATTATTAAGCCCTTATATCATAGAGCCCTTACGGTATCCTTTATAGTAGCCCCTCTAGACACCTTTAAAAAGGACCCCTATTCTAATTATTAAGGCCCCTGCATTAGAAAACCTGGTCGGCTGGAGGAGTGCCTGCGCCGCATCCAGGAGAGACACCTGGCCGACCTTCCCACGGAGGAGCCGTGAGGATGCTTTGTTCAAAGAGTTTAGGGTTTTAGGGTTCAGGGTTTTAGGCTTTTAGGGTTTTAGGGCTTTAGGGCTTTCGGATTTTAGGGTGTTAGGGCTTTAGGGTTTTAAGGTTCAGGGTTTTAGGATTTTAGGGCTTTAGGGCTTTAGGGTTCCATGGTGTAGGGTTCAGGGTTCAGGGTTTTAGGATTTTAGGGCTTTAGGGTTTTAGGTCTTTTTGGTTTAGGGTTCAGGGTTTTTAGGTTTTTAGGGCTGTAGGGTTTTAGGGTTTTATGGTGTAGGGTTCAGGGTTTTCAGGATTTTAGGGCTTTAGGATTTTAGGGCTTTAGGGTTTTAGTGCTTTAGGGTTTTATTTATGGTGTAGGGTTCAGGGTTTTAGGATTTGAGGGTTTTAAGGGTTTTAGGGTTTTGGGGGTTTAAATTATAGCATAAGCTTCAGGGCTTATAAGGGTATGGCAAGGGTTCTGCAGCTTTTTGTAAGGGCTTCGTCGGTTTGTGCTGAAGAAGGGTTCCCACTCAGTCTTCCAGAGACTCCAAAATCCCTTAACTAAGGAATATGCCTTAAATCATATATTAGGGATCCTATTCTAATTTAAGGTATTCCTTAATTAAGGGGTTTTGGAGTCTCTGGGAAGGTACAAGTTTCGGGGTTACGATTTAGGGTGGGCAGCTGGGGAGATATAGTTTGGGATTTTGCGCTTCCCAGAGACTCCAAAACCCACTAATTCAGGAATATACCGTAAATTAGAATAGGACCCCTAATATGATTTAAGGTATATTCCTTAATTAAGGGATTTTGGAGTCTCTGGGCCCCGAAAACCCCGCACAATAACCCCTAGTAACCTCGAATAACTTCGAATAACACCGAAAAAGCCCTGAACCCCTAGACCCCCAAATACGCTACTTCCACCTAAACCCCTAAACCCTAAACCCCAACACCAAAATCCCTAAACCCTAAACTTAAATCCTAAACACCAAATTCCCTAAACCCTAAACCTAAACCCCAAAATCCCTAAACCCTAAACCCTAAACCCCTAAACACCTAAACCCTAAAACCCCAAATCCCTAAACCCTAAACCCTAAACCCCAAAATGCCTAAACCCTAAACCCCAAAGACCAAAATCCCTAACCCCTAAACCCTAAACCCTAAAATCCCTAAACCCTAAACCCTAAACCCCAAAATCCCTAAACCCTAAAGACCAAAATCCCTAACCCCTAAACCCTAAACCCAAAACGCAAAATGCCTAAACCCTAAACCCCGAAGGCTTTCGTCTTGGTGTCTTTGTGCTTCGGGCTTAGAGGGGTTTTCCGGTGTTTTCCACAAACGGCAATCCGAATTCCCACTTCTCCAAACTCAAAAGCCCAGGCAGGTCGAAGCAAGCCCGGAGGTTTTGGGCTTAGGGGTTTAGGGTTTTGGGGTTTATGGTTTTGAGGTTCTTGGCATTGGGCTTTAGGCTTCGGTTCGTCCCCGGCACCCTGAATTAAAAAGCACCAGATCTCATTTATAAGGATAAAGTGGTAGTGATGGCATCGGCATCTGTTAAAGAAGAAGCAGAAGCAGAAGCAAAAGCAGAAGTAGTAGTAGTAATAGTAGTAGTAGTAGTAGCAGTAGCAGCAGCAGTAGTAGTAGTAGTAGCAGCAGCAGCAGCAGCAGTAGTAGTAGGAGTAGCAATGGTAGTACTTAGTAGTAGCAGTAGTCGTAGTACTAGTAGTACTAGTACTATAGTATGCTAGTACTGGTATTACTAGTTCTTGTGCAGTAACACTACTCATGATATATATCCTGCATTACCTTAAGGACCCTACACTATGAGAATTATGGTATTTTCCTTATTATGGGTAATGCAGGATTTATATCATCAGCCGTAGTTGCTAGTTCTTGTGCAGTACTGGTGATCGTCTGAGCCTGAGCGCCATGCTCGGACGGCTGCCCTAACCCTAGGCCCCTAGGGTTTAGTCCTGTTTTTACCCCTAGTATACCCTACTCGCTGCGACTCGAGTGCTTGTCGGTACCCTTTTGCCCCTTTTCCCTGCTCCTAACCGCCTACGGGATTTAGGTTGTTGCAGTCATCTTCATATACTGGTGATCGTCACTGGAAGGGTCTAGTTTGCACCACCAGGAGGAGCTTCTGGATGAAGACCCTGAGGCAGATGTTGGGAGTACCATAGGGGCCTAAATAATTAGAACAGGGTTCTTTTAAAGGGCTCTATAAGGGTTATTATACGGGCTACTGTAAGGGGGCCTTAATAATTACCAATACTGGTGGGGGGGGGGGGTCCGTATTATAATTATAGTTTACTGGGTCGCAAAACCCTATTCTAATGATACAGGTGCCTATATTAGTTTCGTCGTTTCGTGGTACTCAGAGTGGCATCAGTGTTTCAACAGGGCGTGATGATGGTGAGGAAGATGATTCAGGTTGGCGCTGTACCTGACGGTGAAGATGATAACCTGGAAGGATATGCTGCAGGTGATTGCGATGATGACGCTCTGAATACTGGTCTTGAGTTACACTGTTACACCAAACATGGCCGTCATACGGCGGCAACGAGGGCTACGACTGACGACGGCGGCGCGACGACGACGGCTTTGCAGCCGCAGCCGCAAGCATCAGCGTGAGCCAGCGACCCGTACAAACTTTCAACCCCTTATCACCTCCGAGCATGATTATTTTTAGTGTGGTTAGTATTCGTTCTCTTCTTCTTGCTCTGAAATTTATTGATATTCTTATTCTTCCTATTCTTCTTCTTATTGTTATCATTATTCAACAAACTCCATGACTCTTATTCTTATTGTTGTCATTTTTGTTGTTACGATGCCCAGTTTTCCTATTCTTCCTACTAATCCGAATATGATGATGACGATGATGATTATTGTCATTTTAATTTTTGTTACTGGCATGTCTATGATTGCCATTATTATTGTTAGCGTTAGTATTATTCTTGCCTCAGTTCTTGAACCCCGAAAATTTCAGCCTCAGTCCTGAGCCGGTTGCCAGGTCTATTGGTGCCTGCAGGTCTTTTTTGGCTTGCGCAGCGAGGCGCACCCGGTATTCGCTATCTCGAGATATCTCGAGATGTCATAGCATTTTCTGTACCTACACAAATGATAATACAACTACTTGTCATGGCGACGGCGATTTCATCAAAATGCCTTATCTTTGTCTTGAGATTCCAGCAACCGTATAAATCACAATGCAATCATGGAACTTGTGGGTGGCACGATCACTGGACCAGGAGTTCTGTCCTCAGCCAGGGAACTTGAAATCAAAACCACCAAACATGATCAACTCCACACCATAAGCAGCTCCATAGAGTCAGCAGAATCCTTTGCCAGGTTTTCTGGCGTTCCTAAACCCTAAACCCAATCCCAGCCTTTGCCAGGTCTTCTGAACCCCAAACCCTAAACCCTGAACCCAATCCAAGCCTTTGACAGGTCTTCTGAACATGAAACCCTGTGCGGAATCCAAGCCTTTGTCAGGTCTTCTGGCGTCGGGGGCGATGCAGCGCCGTGCGCTTGTCCTCGTGGTCCTTTCAGACCCTATGCAGGTCGGCTTTGGGACTTTATCTAAACTAGCTAAACCCTAACTAAATCCTTCGGGTTTTAGGTTTAGGGTTCAGGGTTTAGGGTTCAGGGTTTAGGGTTCAGGGTTTGGGGTATTCCTATTTCGCATCATCTTCGCCGGGTTGAGGGTTTAGGCTGCATAAGGCTAAGAGCTTCAAGCTTTTAGCCTGTATGGCTTGTGGGCTTTAGCACAAGAGGGTTGAGGCAGGGATTAGGGTACCCACTAACGATTGGTTAGGGAGTGAGTGCCGGCCTTCTGATTTTGTCTTCGGGCCGTAGTTCTTTCATTCATTTAGGGTTTAAGCGCAGGAGCGTTTGGGTCTAGGGTTGTGTTCAGGTTTTGCGGGGCGTAAGGCGAAGAGACCCTGAAGGGGAGAAAACCCCAAGATAGCCGCCTCCTCGAAACCGCCAAGACTGAGGACATGAAAGGGAGAAATGGTTATGCCCAACCCCCCACCCCTTTAGGGTTTAGGGTTTGGGGTATAGGGCATGATCATATGTATGAACCCCGCACCTGTAAATTTCCGGACTTACATCCATAGGCTTGAAACTGCCGGCCCATAACCCATAGACCCTGAATCCATATCCCAGAAACCCATAAACCCCAGAGGCACCCCGTCCAGCTGCAAGTCCCAAGCACTCCGCCCTAAATTTTCGAACCCACATGGGAGTCCCTACGAGGGTTTACGGGCGTTTGTAGTGGTTTCATTCTGCTCAATATCAATTTTGTATTCGGTTCAGATTAGGGTTCGGGCACCACGCAACAGGGACCCTAAACCCTAAACCCGAAACCCTGATCCCTACTCCCGAATAAGCATTGGTTCCAGGAGCTACATCTCTCCCGAACAGCGGTCAAAGGGCATCGAGGCCTCTAGGGTGCAGGATGGGGGAGGTTTAGGGGTTAGGGATGTTTGGGCTTAGGGATGTTTGGGTTTAGGGTTTAGGGTTTAGGGATGTTTGGGTTTAGGGTTTAGTGTTTAGGGATGTTTGGGTTTTGGGTTTAGGGATGTTTGGGTTTAGGGTTTAGGGATGTTTGGGTTTAGGGATGTTTGGGTTTAGGTTGTTGCATAGAAGCCTGAGGAGTTACCAACATTATTCCCTGGGGCCCATTATAGTGTAGGAACCTGATTCGGTGATTCAGAAACCTTGAGCCTTTATTTGGGATATGAGTCCTACTATTTTGGGGTTATAGGCCCAGGGTTTCTTAATCAGCTTCCTACACTAGCTACACTGTAGTGAGTGTGTCTCAGAAAGAGCCGTTGACCCCTTGAACTGTCGATTTTCGAGATTCAGGGTTTAAGACAAACTGCAGCCGCGTTCAGACGAGGAAGGTCTGCCTAAGCGCTCGTGGGAGTGTGCAAGGAAGGAGAAACCCAAACTTAACCTTAAACCGTTTGTCAAATACAGGCTCCGACCATCTGGACATTCTGTCAGACTTGCGGTACGCTTTCAGCATCAACACGTCGGTGAGTCTGGTAGCCAGAGAAACTCGTGGCCAAAGCTCACTGAATCTCCAAGCTTATCCTGAGCTCCTGATCCAAAATGTGAACAGATGGCTCCTCCTTCCAAAAGCAGGCTGGATGAAAAGTAAGACCAACTCAAGTCCATGTCGAAACCATTGCAGCTAAACATGAAAGTCGATTGTGGCGGTGGCGCGGTCGTACGAAAATCCGCGCAGCCAAGCGCAGCCGAGCGGCCAAGCGCAGCCGAGCGCCGCCGAGCGGCCGAGCGCAGCCGAGCGCAGCCGAGCGCAGCCGANGCAACCGCATTGCGAAGACACATTCGTCTAAAAAAGGCCTAATAGGCGCAGACACATTGGGAGGCGCTGACGCATTGTCAAGACTCAGACGCATTGGAACGCGCAGACGCATTGGGAGGCGCAGACGCATTGTGAAGACGCGCCGCATTGGGTGGCGCAGACGCATTGCGAAGACACCTTGGATATAGGCGAGGATCGCATTGCGAAGACACATTGGATAGGCCAAGACGCATTTTGGGTAGCGAAGACGGCTTCAGGAGACACATTGCGAGGCTCCGGTCCAGGTAGGCGCAGGCGCATTGCGAAGCCGCTTTCACGACATATCGGCCACGAGCAGATTGCGAGGTAGCTTCACATGCATGACTCGCATGACAGTTGACTGAGCATGGGTTTCGCAAGAGATCTGACCAAGAAGTCTCCATCCTGNCCACGAGCAGATTGCGAGGTAGCTTCACATGCATGACTCGCATGACAGTTGACTGAGCATGGGTTTCGCAAGAGATCTGACCAAGAAGTCTCCATCCTGAGAGATCCAGTAACAAAAAAAATTCTGATTATGAGATGGTGTGCGCCCAGCCGTCCATTGGTTGTTTGGCCAACAGGACCAACACAACCCACCCCGCAACTCCATCTCCAAACGTGCTCCTTATTGAGGAGCACATATGGAAATGGCTCAGTCTGTATCTTCGCTCAGAGGCGTCCTAATTAGATCAGCGGCGCCCCCGCCAGTCCAAGGCCTATAATCCCCGGAGGTTAAGGTTTATGAGAGTTCTGATTTAAAAAATCAGGGGCGCCCCAGCAGTGAAAGGCTCCATCCTCGGAGTTCAAATTTTGTGAGAGTCTTCATTCACAAACAGGGGCGCCCCATCAGTGCAAGGCTCCNGCGCCCCAGCAGTGAAAGGCTCCATCCTCGGAGTTCAAATTTTGTGAGAGTCTTCATTCACAAACAGGGGCGCCCCATCAGTGCAAGGCTCCATCCTCGGCGTTCAAGCTTTGTAATTAGGAGTTCTGATTTCGAAATCAGGGGAGCCCAATCAGTCAAAGGCTCCAGCCTCGGAGTTCAAAGCTTGTAAAAATTCTGATTTAAAAATCAGGGGTGCCCCATGAGTCCAAGGCCCCACTTTCGGAGTTCAAGATCTAATAAGAGTTCTGATTTATAAATCAGAGGTGCCCATCAGTCCAAGGCCCTTTTCTCGGAGTTCAACGTAAGAGTTCTGATTTAAGAATCAGGGGCGCTCCATCCGTCCAAGGCCCCACCCTCAGATTTCAAGATCTGTAAGAGTTCTGATTAAAAATCAGGGGCGCTCCATCAGTCCAAGGCCCCACCCTCGGAGTTCAAGATTTGTAAACGTTCTGATTACAATATCAGGGGCGCTCCATC
>BGNK01001318.1:95815-144529 GCA_003297005.1 Symbiodinium sp. clade A Y106 | reverse complement strand
CTCGGCGCGGAGGATTTCACGACGAGCCTCCCGACGCACTCTGAAAGTCCAAGACAATGATCCACCAGAGCTTCAAGCGGTTCTGCAAAATCGGCCGTAACATGCACAGTTCCCCTCAAGGTTTTCCCCTGCCCGGGTTCTGCAGATCACATTTGGCGTTTGGGGCGAAGGATGCAGATCACGTTTGGCATTTGGGGCGAAGGATTTAGAGCATGTTGCTCTTTGGCTTGCTTGGAGGTTCATGGGCAGTTATAAGTGGGGTTACAAGTAGGGTAACTATACAGTTGTGACCCATATTGGGGGACTTATAACCCCACTTATGGCTACCCATGAAAATCCAAGTGAGGTTTTCGTATTCGCTGTATCTTGCAAAGAGCCCGATTCTTATCCCAGATGTTGCCTGGGCTGATCGTCTGTAATGATTGGGAGTCATTCTTTATGTCCGAAACAGGCAATGCAAACGCGCACAGGAACTCTAATATAGGGGCCTAAATTATGACCAATACCATTTTGGGGTTTTCGTATAAAGGGCCCCAAAACCCTGTTCTAACTATTCAGGCCCGAATATTAGCCCGTCTGCCTTGAACCCTGAACCGGAGCCCCGGAAATTCGAAGCCTCAATTCCAGTCGGAATTAGGGTTTAGTGTTTAGGGTTGAAGTCCGGGACTAAACACTGAACCCCAGACGTAAAACCCTATACGTGTCCGAACACAAACCTTTCGCAGGCGAAAAGCTCAACCCCAAGCCCCAAGCTCCAAACCCAAAGCCCTAAAACTTAACCTTTCGAATATTCCCTATCCCCTAAACCCCTAATCCCTAAACCCTAAACTCCAAACCAGTCTTGCGATTTAGGGTTTTCGGTGTTTTTGTCGTTGCCAGTGCCAGGAGCATCGGAAGCTGTCGGACTCCTTCGGAGGCTGAGCATTTTGGGGAATTCGGACACTCAGCGGGGCTAATATAGGGGCCTTAGTAACTACTTATACTATTTTGGGTTATAGTATACCGCAAAGCCGTATTCTGATTATTAAGGCCCCTATATGTTTTTTTCAGCACCCCCCAGTAATAGCGGGTATTTAGGGAATGATTGAGGGTAGTTGGGGATTCTTAAGGGTTGAAATTCCGGTTTCAAGAGGAATGTTTCTGGGGTTTTGGGGTTCTACGAGGGTTTTAGGGCAGGGTTGGGGAAGCATGCAGCGACTTCAGCAAATCCCGTTCAATTCCAAAGTGTGAAAGGGCCGTCCTAGCCCTTAAACCCCACAAAGCGCAACGCCACAACCCCTAAACCCTAAACCCTAAACCCCTAAACCCCAAAACCCCTAAACCCCTAAACCCCTAAACCCCCAAACCCCTAAACCTGAAGCCCTAAACCCCAAAACCCCTAAACCCGAAGCCCATAACCCAGACCCGAAATCCCAAGCCCGAAGCCCGAAACCCGCAACCTTCAATCTCCAAAGCCATGAGAATCTTGGTAGGTGAGTGAGCACACTTTACACTTTTGGGGATAATGTGATCTCTTATAGAACTGAAAGTTTGCACTTTTTGGGGATAATGTGATCTCTTATAGAACTGAAAGTATACACTTTTTGGGGCTTATCAACTCAGCAACTAAGGAATCTTTGTAGGACCCTTGTAGAAACTGTTTGTCGGAAACTTCGCATAAGCCTTCGAGAACGCCCCAGCCAGCTCGGCTTCCCGGGTGGAAGGTCCTACAAACCTAAATCCTACCTACTTGGAGGTTCATGGGTAGTCAATGGGTAGTTATAAGTGGGGTTATAAGTCCCTTAATATGGGTTATAACTATTGTTGCCCTACTTATAACCCCACTTGTGACTACCCCTGAACCTCCAAGTAGAGTAACCAAGGCACCTCAAGCAGGGTAAATGTATCATTTCTCAAGGCGTCATATGCCGTTTTTACAGGTAAGCCCTAAAACCTTTGTGAAGTCTTTGTGATCCAAGAGCTGAAATTTAGACCTACTTATGGGGTTCTTACACGGCAGTCTTCGTCTGAAATTGTGAGCTTTTGAACCCATGGGTACTTGGGAGGTAAGAACCCGGGGTGGAAGGTGCGATTCTCTCCGACGCGCCGGGTGGGACGACGAGCATCTCCGGCAAGGCAGGGTTGGGGGGGTTATTAATTATCGGGGTGTTTACAGGATAGGGTTTAGGGGTTTGGGGTGTGGAGGAGAGTTGATATACTGTTGGTTGTGGGTTCATTGTCCTAACTATATGGCCGAGTGACTAGCAATCACGCATTTCGGGCCGAAATTGCAGCAATAGATTGTCGGGTGCATTACTGCAGTGGTGTGCGGTTAAAGCGCAGGCGAATCATTGCAAGAACTTGACTCTATATATATACTCTTATAAGCACGAAACATTAGGATGTTGGTTTAGGATTAATCGCCCGTCAGGCTTCCACCGCAGAGTTGCCTTGAAACATCCTTGAATTGACACCGGATGGAGACACATAACCAGCTCCTGCAGTGGTTCTCAAGTGGCCTATCAAAGCGATCCTAGGGGCGGTAATCGGTAAAGGAGGAGTAACAAGGTTTTTCCATAAGAATGCCGCTGATAGTCTGCTTGGTGTTACTACTGGCCAGATTCAGAATAGCAAGGTCAAACGTCATTCTAACTTGTTGCTGATAGCAGAGTCATCTCAAAGCCGATGTTCTCCTGGAGAGATCGTAAGACCAGAAAGTACTGAACTGAACCCACCCCCAAAAACCCACAACACTACTTGGAGGTTCATGGGTAGTTATAAATGGGGTTATAAGTCCCTTAATATGGGCTACAACTATAGTTACCCCACTTATATAACCCCACTTGTAACTACCCATGAACCTCCAAGTAGAGAGAACGAGAGAGTATGCTATGCATGATATCCCCACCCCAGCCAGCCCCATCAACCCATTCCCGTAAGTTTACCGGATCGTAGGCTTCCGTGATGCTTCCCTCCGGCTTCGACAGACAGGACCGAACCCCGGTTTAGGGCTTGGGGTTTAAGGCTTAGGGCTTAGGGTTTAAAAGTTTAGGGTTTAGGGCTTATCGGGTTCAGGTTTATGGCGTAGGGCCTAGGGTTTAGGGTTTAGGACCGAACCCTAAGCACTGGGCTGCTTCCCAAACCTAAGACTGTCAGCTTTTCAGCCGAAGCCGCGTTTCAAAAGGGCTGTTCAGGTTTTTACAGGGATTTAGAGGGCTTTGTAAGGGTTTATGTGGGCTTACTTACTCCAGAATAAATGGTCTTAGACTTAGATTTGAATAGGGGCCTGGAGTGCAGGATACAGTACAAGTATATAGAGTCTAAGAAGTGTGTATTCTTGACTTATTCCAACCGCTACTTCATACCTCCAGAGACAATACTACGCTTTTCAAGCGTTTGAGGAAGGACTGTCGGATTCTTCGGTTCAGGGATACCGTTTCGGTACTGCCACCACTCAGTAACAGTTGAATAATATTCATAACACAGAACTATTATGCCCTTAACACTAGCCCTAGTATAGACTTAGACTACTCGTAATATAGATATTTTCGGCCCTTAATTATAGCTCCGGAAAAATTAAGGAACCCAAGGACCCACAGTTTTCAACCCTGGACCCGAAAAGTATTCAGAAAAATTGCCTTTTACAGGTCCTGGGCCATTCTTTTACTTACTCTTGGGGGTCTAGGCAAGCCTTAATTTAAACCCTTATAGCCCCACACCTCAAACGCCATGCCTTAGACCCTAAACCTTACGCTCCGCAGACCCTAAATCCTGCACCTCATCAGAGTAGTTGTCAAAATCAAGGTCGCTTTTGGTACCCTAAATAATAGGTGCCGTATCATAATCGGGACCCAACAAGGGACCATAATTTTGACAACTACCCATGTTTCTGAAGTCGCCAATCAAGGCCCAGCAAAAAAACAACCCTGACATCTCCGGGAAGCTTTACTGTAGCACAGTATGTAGCAAATGGGTTACAAGACGAAGAGCTCCAATTTGGGTACATATATATATATGTATATGCATAATTTTTATATACATATTTATAAGTTTTGTTTGTTTATGTGTTCTGAGCGTGCGAGGATGAAGCTTTTTAAATTGAAGGAGTTCGTAACCTGGAAGGTGTGAAGATCAGTCCTTCCCCTCAGACAAAAGCGCTGTCTACGTCAGACGAGGGTCTGCAGCAGCAAGCTGCATTGTCCTTGTGTCGCGGAAATTTGTTCTCGGCTTTGGGACGCCCGTAGCGGCCCTAGGTTCTGCAGCCAGCTTTGCTGCCCCAACACGGCTGGAATTGGAGACTTAGGGCTAACCTAACCCAAACCACCGCCTGGACGCTAAACCCTCAACCCCTAACCCTGAATCACATGAAATCCGAAGTTAATACAGCAAGGTCCGTGGAGGTTCATGGGTAGTTATGGAGTTATAAGTCCCCTAATATGGATTCTAACTATAGTTACTTTACTTTTAGCCCGCAAAAAAACTCCCCATGAACCTCCAAGTAATACAGAAAGATACAGCAAGACAGGTCTCAGAGGAACTGGGGGTGCTTGGCGACCTTTGCCACAAAGTCTCGTCAAGGAGACATGCAGGCACCGGGCATGGAGAGTCATTCGAAGCCTAAGAGCAGGATCAACCGAAGAGCGTTAGTGTCTTTCACTCACCGTGCCATCCGTTATGAGCCTAATATTTACTAGAGACGCATTCTTTCGATCTCAGCGTGCGCACAGACGGATTGCACATACGCGTCGGGACGCTGAGAAACACACTGTATGCGTCAGCACACACACAGAGACAGACACATAGATTGGCAGTTTCATTTTCGGCTTTTGGGATTTAAGCCGGGATCGAGCTCATAGGGCCCTGGACCCAAGCTGAGGTGTCAAAGTTCACAGCGCAAGATCGGAAATCAAAACCCTACGCCCTCATTCAATCGTCAGGTCCAACCTCACTTAAGGTTGAGAGCCACGTTGAAGGTTAGTTGTATTGGATTCGGAGTCCGAAACCGTCAGTTCGAAGTCGAAACCATGCACTGCAGCCCCGAGCCCAAAAGTCTCCGCAGGGCAGGGTCTTCAGACCCGCACCCTGAAGATGTGTCATGTATCTTACATACATATATATATATACATATGTACACATACTGTATATATGCATACTGTATATATACATACTGTATATTTGTAGATGTATGTAGCTATGTCGGTATGTGTATGTGTGTGTATGTATGTATGTATGTATGTATGTATGTACGTATGGATGTATGGATGTATGGATGTATGGATGTATTGATGTATGCATGCATGTATGTCTGTAGTATGTATGTATACATGTGCATTTATGTATGTGTACGTGTGTATGCATGCATGCATGCATGTATACATGTATGTATGCATGCACTTATTCCTTTATCCATGTGTGCAAAGTATTATAGCCACAGAATCCTAAACATCCGAACCGTCTTTGAGCTTGGCGACCTCAGAGAGACTCACAGCTTTCCTTACCAAAGGCCCCTGTGCCCGCAGCGTCACTCAACCCTAGAGCCCGAGAACTCCTTTTGACTGCGGGAGCTGAGCTGGGTTGCGATTAGTCGTCGTGATATGTGTAATATATATATATATATATATATACATATATATATATATGTATTATACATACCTATTAAAACAGATACTTTTCTTCATACGTTGTTATGAGCACTGTGGGTGTTCAGCTTCCGGCGAAAGCCCTAGCGCACTCAACCCTCTCCCCCCGAACAAACAGCCCACAAGCCTCCAATCGCCCCCAGGGACCCTGAGACCCCAAACCCAAAATCCTGGTAGTTAAAAGGGTTCCTTTAAGGGTCGCTTTAAAGGGATCTATAGGGATTCTATAAGGGTATAGGGTTTAGGGACTACTTGGAGGTTCATGGGTACTTATAGCTGGGGCTATAAGTAGGGTAACTATAGTTGTAACCCATATTAGGGGACTGCTAACTCCATTTATAACTACCCATGAACCTCCAAGTAAAGAAGCCTAAACAACCCTAAACCCTAGACTCCCTAAAGTCCTAAAGCCTTCGAACCCTGAAGCCCTCCCCTCTCCTTTTCCCGGAGGCTTCAGCCCAGAACCTGAAGCCCTTGCAGCTTCCCAGACCGCCGAAAGGAGCTGGAAAGTAGATCCCTTAATGGGGGTTCCTATAAAGACCCTTCAGTAGTATAGGGTGCCAAATTAGAGGATCTACTTTTTAGATCCTCCCGGGGGTCTGGGTTAGTGTAGAATACGACCAACAAGAGAATCCTGGCACCTCAATACCATGACGTCCAAACTGCCGCGCAGATGGTCCGCGTCCTGGAGGGCAAAGTACCAGAAGTGCTACAGGACCAGCAGATGGCTGGAGATAGGAACCATCCCGAGCGTGGAAGCCGTCTGGTGGCTGGCCAACAACTTCAGGAAGTATGAGAGCCGCAGACAATGGCCCACGGTACTGGCAGACCTCCGCTCGCAGGAACGCAGTCCGGGGCTGGAGCCACTGAAGGCCACCTTAGACCGCCAAGAGGCGGCAATCAGAGGTGCTCGGACTGCTAGCCATGCGCCTCAATAAGGAGTATAAGCGGGATGTTAATGTTAGGGCCTTTACAGAAAGGAGATCCAATAACCAGGGGCATACAGGAATTAAACCTTTAGCCTGAACATCCTACCGCAAGTAACCGCGAGAATGTTGGATCCTATGCCAGTAACATAAGGCTTGGGGGGTTCGCAACACTAGTGATCCTTAAACCGTGTTCCGCCTTTCTTGAGTTTACTCTACATACAGTCCTCAAAACCTCCTAAACTCTTAGACCTTCTCTGGTTGACCCTGATTCCACCAAAACACCAACAACCTCCTCATAGCCTGAACCCTTGAAGCGTTTAGGGTTTAGGGTTTAGATGGGTTTAGGGGCAAATCCCCTAAACCCGAAACCACTGAACCCTCCACCCTTAAACCCTCAACCCTAAACCGAAACAGAAACCGTAAAGACAGCCGGAAGGCTCAGATATGCCCGGCGCCCTGCCTTCGCCGCGGCAGAGTCTGGACGGGGACAGCAGAGGCAGGGCTCGGGGTTTCAAATTCGCTGCTCCGGACTGCGGAAATAAGGGGGGGAAACACCGAGCCCTACACCCTGAATAATGAAACCCAGAAGTTTTGGGCGACAGCCTTGCGGTTTTCAAAACCTCAACCCTAAATCCTTGAAATTCCTGGGGTGTATGGGGTTTAGAGTTTAGGACCCGAAGCCAACCCTACCAGCCCGAAACCCTGAGGCTGTAACCATGAAGCTATACTGATCACGTATAGTGCCTTTATTTTACTGAGCACATGTAGTACTCCTACAACATACTTAATTATCTACGGTCCCTTTTCCAATCACGTTGAAAGCTTGTTGAAACCTTATGCAACCATAGTAAAACCCTAGTTCAAGTAAAGAGCATTTCAAAACCCTATGCAAAAAGAAGGCCACTAAGGCCACTTTTTCAAAACTAAAGGCCCTAAACCCTAAACTCTAAAACCCTGAGCCCGAAATGCCCTAAACCCTAAGCTCCAAAACCCACAACCCGAGAATCCTAAACCCAAAAAACCCCTAAAAGCTCTAACCCCGCAAAATATACAGGCCCTAATCCGACGGGCCTGCGACCCTCAGGTAGCTTCCGTCTCGAGCGACTAAGCGGTCGTCGCACAACGCTGGTGACCCTCGGAGCACGTTTGGGGTTTAGGGTTTGATTTCGAGTTTACGGCTCAGGGTTTAGAGTGTAGGGATTAATTAGGGTTTGCATAGCATGTACTGGTTAAGGGTATTAATGAGGGTACCTGAAGAGTATTCTCAGGTATGTTTACGGCGATTATAAGGGGTTAAGGGAGCTGAAGAGGTAATTCAAGAGTTCGGGTTTAGGGTTTTGAGTTCCGGGTTTCTGCTTCCGGTCTCATCAGGGTCTAGACCTCAGCGGCAAGAGAACACAGGGATCCTATGTTTGTGCCAGTATAGGTGCCCAGGGTTTATGTGGTCATCTGGACCCCTAAATCAGGCAAGGGTTAGTAAGTACGTTCCAGGATGAATTAGACTTCAGGCTTCAGAAGCGCTCCAAGCTTCTAGAGGGTCTGGGGTGCTAGGTTAGGGCTTCCCGGCCTAGGGTTTCGGTTTGGGGTGGATGCAGTTCGGGCTTTGTGTTCCAAGTGGTAGTGCGAGGGGAGGGGCGGGACAGTCTGCTGTGTCGGGGTTAGCAGGGTAGCTTTATTCGGCGACTGAAACAGTTACTGTCTGCTACTTCGAGCTTACCCTGCTTGAGCAACCGTTGCAGCTGTGTGCTGTGCTCAACACTGCCCATGGCACGGCCTTGGCAAGAAAAGATGACGAGAAAGAGGAGAACGAAGATGCAAGGAAGTGGGCGAGCACATAAGCAGCAGCTGTCAGAACCGCGGCTGTCCCAATGGCCATGACAACGATTTCTATCATCAGCATCGTGTCAGGCAAAGAAACAGTTAAGCATGCCTTTACAATACAATCCTCCTCATGGTCGTTACAAGCATCATCAACATCTTTGTCACAGTCATCAGCATCATTGTAGCAGCATCGTCGTCGTCCCATTGCAGGTTGGCGATGCGTGCAACCGACACCCCTACGCCCTATGTCACACGCGCAGACACACATCCCAGGAACTTGGACGACATTCCCGAGCTGGCACCCCGGGATGTCATTTCGAAAGTCAGGGTTCCGGGCATGTTGAAGCTTTGAGGGTTGAGGGAGCTCGTTTTATCGAATAAGTGACGTTATTTTCTTGCAGGAGTGTAGTCGCGGAGCTCAAGTGCGAGTTAAGTGCTCTGTTGTCTTGATTCCGGGTTACTGCTGACTTCAGAAATTACATTGACCGCATCGTCTCGCAAGCTGGCATAAGGAGAGTCAGTCGCCTCCTCCTCCTACACTGTGTCATCAGCGTCATCGTCATCGTCCTCGCCATCACCTCATCATCGACGTCGCCACTTTCTGTTTGTCATGTGGGAGTTTCCGACTATAGGGGACCCTAATATAGTACCCCAAGTAGTAGGATCCTTCTCACAAGGACCCCCAAAATAAGGTACCCCCCCAATTTTCGGAAGAACTCCCGTTTTAAGCTTGGGGTCGATGTTGTTGCAGGCTGAAGAGGGCTTTGGGATGCAGGGATTCAGCCCTTAACCCTAAACCCTAAATACGGTTTAGGGCTTAGGGGGTTTAGGGTTTAGGGAGTTTGGGGAGTTTAGGGCTTAGGGGGTTTAGGGTTTAGGGAGTTTGGGGAGTTTAGGGCTTAGGGGGTTTAGGGTTTAGGGTTTAGGGAGTTTGGGGAGTTTAGGGTTTAAGGTTTACTAAACCCTAACCGACAAGGCACATGGACGCGGCCATCAAGGAAGTACTGCTTCGACCCTCAAGGTAGGATCCTACTCTGCAGGTTAGGGTTCCGCATGTTGCTTTTGATGGATATTGGGGGTTTAGGGTTTAGAGGCTTGGCGTTTAGGAGGATACTGGTGAGTTTTTTGTTTGCTCTTCTGCACGTGACTTGCATCGCTCTAATACCGGTCATGGCCATGAAGCCTGGACCCAGCCATAAACCCTACCTTGAGCCGAGAAATCCTTCTTAGGATTCATAGGCTTCCGCACTATGGCTCCTATTTATCTATCTATATCTATCTTATATGCCTTATACATCGTAGTTTTTTTGGGCCGCAGTACCTTAACACTGTACCCTTAGCCCTTAAACCCAAGCTGAGGGCGATGGCACACTTGCAAGATGCGGCAAGCGATGTGTCCTCTCCCTCCGTACGAGGCCTTGAAGGGTTTAGGGTTTAGGATTTAGGGTTTAGGATTTAGGGTTTAGGATTTAGGGTTTAGGGTTTAGGATTTAGGGTTTAGGGTCTAAGGCCTAAATACTTAGAATAGGGCCCCCTGGCTCGTTCTTGAAACGGTTACTCTATGGGTTCTATAATATGTTGGACTTAATTAAGAATAAGAAAAGGGCTTTGGGTGCATATTATGGCATAGTTATTTTATTTTAAGGAACCGTACCTATTTCGGCTTCGAAAGTATTGTTCGTTTACGGTGAAGTGTGAAAGCTTGTCCTTGCAAAGTCGATGGTCGCCCTAGCCCTAAACCCTGAGGAGCCTGAATGCTTGTGTGTTTGATTTGATGTTTGGACCTGATCTTCTGGACACTTTTTGCTCTACTGGGGCATTTTCTGCTGTCGAGAAGCATCGACTTCATGCCACCTTGGGGCTTCAGAATCGTCGGATCCCGCTCTTGGAAGCAAACTCCAGAGATGTCAAAACCCCAAAGCCTTGAAGTCATATGGGAGTTTCCGAAAATAGGGGACCCTAATATAGTACCCTAAATAGTAGGATCCTTATTATAAGGACCCCAGACTAAGGTACCCCCCAATTTTCGGAAACCCCCATATGAAACCGAAGCGCCTGAGGCTCCGAGCCCCTGAAAGACTGAGCCCTAAGCCATGAAACCCTAGGTCTTTTTCAGTTTCTGGCCGGGCATAATGATAGCCACGGTTTAGGGTTTAGGGTTTAGGGTTTCTGTTGATGGACAAAATCCTGCATGACCCTAAGGACCCTAAACTATGGGAATTATGGAAAAATTCCTTATAATGGGTAATGCAGGATTTTGTCCATCAACAGTATCACCTGCCCTCCTGAAAACTATCGCTGGGCCTTTTAGGGTTGAAGCCCTCGTGCTGTTGAAGTAGGGCTTGCAGGCTAGAGGTTGGGGCTAGGATAGCTTCGGTCGGCTTTACATGCCTTCCTTTTCAGGGTCTAGGGCACTTCATCCGACATGAACTGAAGCCCTCGTCCCTTGACCTTGAAAAGCCTTATTCTCTCAACCCCAGATCTCCGAAACTAACGTCTGCCTGCCCTCACCAACTTCCCCGCTCGAGCAGGCGATGAGGGGCAGGACGAAGTTGTACCGGAAGTGTCCTTTGTCCATCTCTGTGTTCAGGTCTGGTCTTGAAGGGCATGGTGTAGGGTTCAGGGTTTAGGGTTTAGAGGTTCGAGGTTTAGGGTTTAGGGCCGTGCGATTCTGAGGTAAGTTTCGCAATATTTCCGCGTATGAATAAAGTAACTAATAGGTAGTCATCACTATGTATGTACATCCCAAAACCGTGTTCAAACTATCCAGGCCCCTGTACCAACGATCAGATTTGCGGTTCTTGAATGGTTGGCAAGGTGTCGTATAGTTTTTTCCAAGTCTACAAGCTCGCAATCATGCCATGCCTCGGGTACAGGTTTAGGGCTTTAGGGTTTAGGTCTCTAATTCTGAAGCTGTTTGGAAGGGTTTTATTTACCCTTCCTAGAAGGATTTTTTCATTTTCCCACTCGGGCTTATTATTCCCACCCATCATGTAGAGTCCAGCAGAGTCGGGCCAAATCAAGGCCCGTTCTAGGAATCTTCTATGCTGCACTTCTCTCTGGCTGGTTGCCGACATGAACGATGCTTTCTGGGATATGATGTTCCGTAGCTGGTATTTCTAAACTGCAGTGGCATCCGCGTGCTGTTCTACCTATGCACTGACTTTTGCAGTGGCACCCGTGTGCTGTCCTGCCATAGAACGGACAGTTATTGAGAAGGACTATGACTTCAGGAACTGCCCTGGTGGCAAGGCTTTTGTGATTGGTTCGGCGAGATTTGTGATTGGTTCGGCGAGACGCATAGTCAAAAATTCCGGTGTGAAGCAAGCCAAACGACCCCACTCTTGAGCGTGAGAAGCAGCATGCTTAGTACAAGCACCGCCGCTTTGATTGTTTCCGTTATTACCCTAGGCCCAACCAACATTGACATAAACCCGCTGGCCTAAAACCTGCTACCCTGAACGCCACGCGTAGAGAGAGAGAGAGATCTTTCTATACATATATATATATATATACATATATATAGATACACATACACGTGTACATGTATATATGTAGAGACACACACACACAGACACACACAAACACAAACAACTACCCATAACACCTCCAAAAGCCGCATACACCAGATAGAAACACAAAAACCTCACATGTAAGGCCCTTCCCCTTGAGCCCAATGAGCAAATAGGAGTCTTAAAAGACAAGAACCTTTTCAGACACTGGTTTTTTCTGAACAGGGCTTTGGGGTTTAGGGTTTAGGGTTTAGGGTTTAGGGTCTAGGGTAGGGGCTTAGGGGAAACCTGGCTGAGAGGCCCCGGCGGCTCCCCGGTGCCTCGCCCGGCCGCCTCGGTACCGCAGACTGGAAGGCTCGAATCCGGGCTTCGAAGAGGTTCATGAGGGTTTAGGGGCATAGGAGTGGTTCAGGGTTTATGGGTTTAGGTCACCCTAACCTCAGGATTTTCGTGTTTGGTGTGTATAAGGTGCCACATGGGTTTGAAGTTGCATCAACATAGGGTTTCGAGAGATTGTTGCTGCAATGATCTCGTAGGTTTGGGTCGAAGCCTGCCCTGCTTGGAAGTTGGAAGACCCCCTGGACTTAGTACTTGGCTTCTGCTACTGATACAAATAGAAGTGCCTGAGTCGGGGCACCATCTTTCTTACATAAATTGAAAGCGTTGCTGAAAGCCTACTTAGACACTGGATTTCCTGATGCTTCAGGTACCCTGCGCCACAAATACTTAAGATCCTAAAAGTGGCGAACGTGCATGTTTGTCCTTGTGCATGTTTGTCCTTGCCCCGCTACATTGGATCATTGGGTGTACGTGTTGGTCATGGGGAGGGTATGTCCCAAGTCTGATCTTGAGGCTTCCAGCTTGCTGGTCGTGTGTCTTCAGAAGAGTTGTGTACGCGTTGATTGTGCCTTTGCTGCAGTTGTCTCACGCAGCCAACCTAATCCCCGAAGATGTCAACATACTTGTGATAATGCTACTTGGAGGTTCATGGGTAGATATAACAGGGGCTATAAGTCCTATAATATGGGCTATAACCTCACTTATAACTGCACATGAACCTCCAAGTATGCAAGCAGGATGTTAAGAATCCCAAACCCATTTGAGCTTGCAGGCGATGGCTCTGAGGCCACAGATGACGCACCTCCCGCTGCGAAGGCCGGGCGCTAGGCTCTGGCTTTATGGTAATGTAGGGACTTTAATAATTAAAATAGGACTTTGGGGGTTCCTTACTATAATTACTATAGTAGAAGACCCCAAAACCCAATTCTAATTGTTAAGGCCCCTATACTTATGCTATACCCTTATAGAATCCCTTTTAAGGATCCCTGTAAAGGAACCCTAGTCTAATTATTAGGGCCCCTACATTATGGACATGGCTCAACGGGATTCGGCTCCCTTGCTTTTCGGCTCCTCACTGTCACTTGATATATGGCCACGCAGGAGTGTACGGGTTTCGGACTTCCGTCTTCGGGGGTCTGGAGGTCTGTTCCAGCCCTTGTTTTTCAGATCTGCTTACGCCGCAAATTCTACAATACCAATCACCGCATATGACCCTGGTGGCCACCCGACCGCAAGCTTAGAAGACAGCCTCAAAGCCATGAAGCCCTACATCACAAATGATGTCGCAGTACCTTACAGTACATTACCGCAACACCCAAATCACCTAGAGTCTGAACCTAGAACCTGCTGTTTTGACACTGCATAAGCCTTGATCCCCCCCAACAAACCAACCCCTAAACCGTAGAAGCCCTGAACCCTCAAACAAGAAGAAACCCTGAACTAATCCCAGATGTTTTGGAGTCCCTGGATACAAAGCAAGCCTCATAGAAATCTTGTTATAGAGAACCTCATAGAAAGGAAACAGGAGTAGAACCCTTGTAGAAGCCTCGTAGCATAGAAAATCTAGAAAGCCCTTCTAGAATACTTGCAAAACCGTAGTCGAATCCTTGTAGAACCTGTCTAGAGCCCTTATAGAAACTCCCAAACCCGAAACCCCTAAACCCCGAAACCCCGAAACCCCGAAACCCCTAAACCCCTAAGCTCCTAAACACTAAACCCATAAACCCCCTAGACGCTAAACCCCGAGCCCTACTTGGAGGTTCATGGGTAGTTATAAGTGGGCTTATAAGTCCCCTAAGATGGTTATGACTATAGTTATCTTACTTATAACCCCACTTATAACTCCCCATGAACCTCCAAGTAAACCCCAAGAGAACTCTTCAGAAGCCGCCGTCCTTCCAGGCCTCAGCGAAGTCCCAGGGCCGGCCTAAGCCGAAGCCGCAGCCGAAGCGTCTCTTGGCCCTAAGGGTTCCTAGGGTTTTGGCTTTTGGGATTAGGGCTTAGGGGTTTAGGATTTAGGGATTAGGGTTTAGGGGTTTACGCTTCAGGGTTTAGTAGGGTTTGGGGTTCTTAAGGCTTAGGCCTCTGCGAGGAAGAAGGCAGGTTTCGTAATCAAGGACCCATCAAGCTGTCCGAAGGCACTTTTTCGATGGTTGTGTGTGTGTGTGTGTGCGTGCGTGTGTTTGTGTTGTTGTTATCGTTTGGCCGTTTGTTGGTTCTGCAGTTGTTTTTCGTTTATTTGTGGTTACGTTACGTCGTTGCTGAGTGTTTGGTTACTGGTTTTGTTTTGTCTACTGCTTGCATTTAGTTTTGAGCTTGTAGTATCTCTTTTGTTTTGCTCTTACATTTTGTTGTTTTTGCATTTCCGTATGCTTAATACTGTAATTGTGTGGACGACCCCCGGCCATTTCCATGCCCGGTGAACCAGCCATGAGTGCTTTGAAAGCTCCCGACAAGGTTTCGGGTGGAAGTGTCTGAGGATGACTGCCCACAGTACACGGTCTGAGGATTGGCGAAATGTGGCCCGTCTCCAGGAAGCATACCGTCCTTATAGTCTCCATTGTAGTTCCTTTTTGGGGGTTATCTTATAGGATCCTTAATATATATAACTGGTTAAGCCAAAAAAAGGAACTACAATGGAGACTATAGGTCAACAACCCCTTGACCAGGTCTTGGGGCTGGTCTTCTTCGGCGACAGCTTCGGTGGCCTTGCCCTTCGGGGCCACAGCGAGTGTGTACGCTTTTAACAAGCTGGGCCTCCTTTGGTTTTGGCCCGTCTTCATCCACGACTATCGCATGTTTTCGCAGCTTTGCCTGGAAACGAGCTCGGACCTTGCGGCAAGTCCCTCTTCGATTTACTAGGATATATCTACGACACGTCTGGAGACAAGAATACGGTGTCCGGCAGAACTCTGCATGCGCTGGGAGTAGTCTTTGATCTGAGGTCTTTGTCAAGAGGGTCCCTCCTCATCTCTAACACTGAGTCGAGGCCCTCTGAGTTAATTCATGAGATAGGATCTTTATTACCGGCTCAGCGAGTTCATCTCGGGTGTGTATGTAGAGGTTTAGGGCCCAATTGCATTCCACGAGGGTACGGGATTTTTACCATCGCTGGGATTCTGGTCAACCCTACACCCTAAACCTTATGTAAACCCTAAGCCCCCCGCCCTTACTCCTCAAACTCCAGCCGTCAGAACCCCTGAAACCCAACCCCTGAACCCTAAACGTCACACGCCTTTAACTTATATCCCAATGCAAAACCCCTGAATCCCCAACCCCACCCCCTCCCTTGATGTAGGGGTAGTTGGCTAAATTAGGGTCCCTTTCCGGGTCCTCCTCTCTATACGGGTGCTGTGCTTTTTGGGGGATCTACACAGACACCCTAATTTAGAGCACTACCTATTTCATTTGGGGATTAGCAGGGTCCTCTTTACCCTGTAAGACTTGTTTTGGGTTTCCCAATTTAGAGCAATAGGTTGGAAGACCAGGCAGTGGATCGCCAAATCGCAGGGCCATCGCCAAGGACAAGCTCCGGGCCGCCCATGGGTTTTAAGGTGTTAGGTACTCTAAGGGTACTACAAAGGTATGCAGAGCTGCTCTGCCGGCTAAGGTTGGGTTAAGGTTTTAGGCAGGTTCCTAAGGGTACTTCAAAGGTACTACAAGGGCTGAGGCTTGAGGGTTTTAGGGTTTAGCGTTGAAGGCTTCTTTCAGATTATTAGGTGCCAGCTTAAACTGGCTAAATTTGGTTTTTTGGTGTACGTTTACAGTCGCTTTCGCTGCACCACTAAGCTGCTAGCAAATGCGTAGGCTTTCAATCCGGTTTATTGCTGTTTGAAGCATTCCTGGGCCGGCAGTGGACTCAGTGGACAGTACTGTCGGCTTCTAATTGGAATCGTATTTTTTTCTGGGCTACAACAGTCAATGATTGCTTTCCTCCGACAAGCCCCTCACTGAATACAAACCTTGCTAGCCTGTTGCGCTTATCCTTATCTGCGGCGACGCCCTCCCCATGCACTCCACCGTGACACAGCGAGGAAGCGGAGCTTGGAAACCTTACACAGCGGCCCTCGAAACGAGCCAGCCACGAGCCAAGTCTGTTGCTTCTGAAATTTGAAAATGGCTGCATGTTAAGTCCCAGTGGACCTGTTCGGGCGAGTTTGGGGTCACAGGGGTGGGGTTTTGTAAGCAGCAGGCCTGACCTGCCCTAAGGCCGCAACAACGGGATGCTTGTTTCGTCTTAAGAATCAACAGATTGACGCTGACAGACATTAAAGATTGAAAGTTTTCTTCGATGCTGCCAGAAGTAGAAGACACTTGTTTGATTCTTTTGTCAGGCAAGTATATAGTTGGTTGGTGTAACTGCTGAAAAGCTGATGCAGCGCACTGAAGCTAGCTAGCTATATATATATATACATATATATATAGAGAGTGCACAGTGCTTACATACAGAAGTGTGTGTCCAGTTCATTAATTTGAGCCTGTATACATAATATGCACATGCATGCCACACTGCAGCATGTGCATACAAATGTGCAAAATAAGGTCATCTGTATAGGTATGTACATACGTTCATACCTGGCTACCGGCGATGCCTACCTGCCTTACCTACCTACCTCCCTACCTAAACACTTACCTCCATACACACAGACATACATACATGCATACGTACATACATACATGGACGAAGTGTGGTTTCATTTGAGGTCTTTCGCCACCCCGGCGAGTCACCGTGCCGCTGGTGGGCTCCTGCAAGGGTTCATGACTTTGTTTCTTTCGGGATTTGATGGGATTTAAGGTTTAAGGTTTCATGTGGTTTACAGCCTTAGGGTTTAGAACCTTTGATGGTTTAATGGTGTCAATGGTTTATGTATAGGGTGTGCATGGGGTTTAAGGGTTTAAAGGTCGATGCTGACCCCTGGTTAATGCGGGATCCTCCCCGATGATGGCACATGCTGAATTCTGCCTGACTCGGTTCCAGCGTCTTGTTTGGGAACCCCAATCATGGCAAGCTTTTCTGTGGAGAATTTGCTGGGTTTGCGATTTAGGGGTTTGGGTTTTTTACTTTCTTGCAGGATGAGGATCTACCGTGCTGGAGAACCACAAAGTGTGTGGCTCGCAGCTGCACTGAAATATTTTCGGCGGAGGCATGAGATGTCTAAGTCAGATGATCGGTTTGAACTGGGGACGAGATTGCCGCACGGACAGCGACGTGCAAAAACTGGCCGAGCACAGCTTGGCCTTTGCATGTAAGATCTTCACTTTGGAGCATCTCACAGGATCTCAGCTCCAGGAAGCTTTTTTGCCCGGACCGAGTCGGCCTGCGTCACCTCTTCTCTCTTCGACTCTGCGCCAATTTGAGGGGAGCACAAGTTGGCGCGGGAACCACCGACCAGGCCCTCCTTTCGAGTTCTAAGCCGCACCCTGTCTAGATGGATTTTCATGGGGAGTTATAAGTGTGGTTATAAGTAGGGTAAGTATAGTTATGAGCCACATTAGGGGACGTATAACTCCATTTATAACTACCCATGAACCTCCAGTCAGAGAGAGGAACACACTTCTTCCATCTCGAGCAGGTTTTGGGTGTGCAAGAACGAGACCTGCACGTGGCCTGCCGAGCAGTTCATCCACGGCCATATGGAGGTTGATCAAAATCATGGGCGTTTTGTGGTCTGTATTCCAGTATACTCCTTACATTGTTGGGGGACCGAAAGGGGCCCAAAATTTTGATCAACCCCATATGTTTGCGAACCCTCGGTCCTTGTTGCTGATGGGCCGAGGGGTCTAGACCAGAAAATTTGACAAGAACGGCACCCCGTCTTACTGGGAGCTATACAAGCCGGCTGCTCTCCATATCCTAGAGTCCCTCATGCTTCGGGCGGCCACTTCTCCTGCGAGGAACTGCTGCAGAGCAGATAACCCGTTTCCTGAGAAGCAGTTCACTTGTCCCGGAGGCTGTTGTTGGGCTTACATGCATTCTCCTTGCGGCGGACAGCGCGACCGGCACTATAGTCTGCAGTTTCCAGCTCATTAGAGGATGTCCAGAATCCTAAACCATCCTAAACCATGTATGTATATATATATATACACATACACTGACTGAATGATGCCAAAGTCGACGCGCACCTTGCAAACCCGTGCAGCCCCAATCCTTGAAACGAGGCATCCTCGAGAGTGGTGCCAGCAGAAGAGCTTTCCGACTCCTTGTGGTTGACTCGTGTCCCTTGTCGCAAGCACGATCCTACTCCAACCTTGTCAAGATCGTAGCCGCCCTTTGCTCTAGACCCAGAACCCTAAACCCGAAACCCCTTAACCTCTGATCCCCAGGCCCGAACACTGTAGCACCCTACCGCGAACCCGTCTACACGACAGTCCGCTCTGAACCCGTCGTGGTCTTGTTTGGCACCCCAGCCTGCAAGTCCCCTCCTACCTCGAAGGATCCAGGAAACCACGACTTGTGCTAGGTATGTTTCAAGGACCGAAGTGCTTTGTAGCCTGGGCAAGACTTCGACGGCTTGGGGACGGCTGAACTACTGAGGGCTTTCTACTAAATCCATATGACACCGATTTTTGTAACCCAAACAGAACTCTTTAAAGTAAAGGACCCCTAAGCACGAACACACGCAGGTGGTGGCCACGAAGCCCTCCAAGTGCAAGCCATTCTTCGGCGAAGGCCATCCTACAAATCTGTGCTGGATGCTTAGGATTGTTCCACGTTTGGGGTCTAGGGCTTAAGGTTTCTATGACTATCTACGGAATCATAACTTTGTTTTGATCGTGTCCTCTGTTGCCATGATGGCGGTGATTGACTGCTGGTGGCGGTGATGTTAAGGCTAGTGATGATAGCGAGAGCGACGGCAGCTGTGATGATTGGGCACATGGGACTCCGAGTTTAATGCATGGCTCTACAAAACCGTTCCCATGACAGAAATGTGCTGCCTCCCATGAATCTGTAGTTATGACTGACCCAGAGGCTTGCACTGCTACTATACAACAGTGCCATCCGTCCCTTCTCAAAGCCTCCAATCGCTACTGGCCCAGTTTGAAAACCGTACACAAAAACCCCAAACACGAACTCCTATCACCCTTAGCCCTAGTCCTCTGAACCCGTTGACTAAATCTTCCAATCCTGAACATGTAAGAGCCTTTCGTCCGATAAGCTCTGCCTGAACACGTAAACTCCTGTAAGACGCTATCTTCCGAAGGGTCATAGCAAGAATCCTAACAGAAATGTAGGGATTTTCATTGGCTGAAAAATCCTGAAGCTCCGAGAATCTGACCCCATCCTTAAGTCGTCTAACACATATATGTAGTGATGTATAGCATATACTTAGACCGTAAAGGGGGATCCTATAAAGGTAACTTACTGCCTAAATTTATAGGTGTTGTAAGATACTATAATAAGGTATTTTAAGATACTACAGTTTAGTAGATTATTCTATAATGGGAGCCCTAGGGCATGAACCCCAAAATGCAGTAACCGTAGGCTACGCCGCCGGGCGTCGCTCTGCGAGCTTTGGTCGCTCCCCGAGCTCTGCGCACAAGTCGCCGAGAAAGGACAGGGTTAAGGGTTCAGGGCTTTAGGGTTTAGGGCTTAGGGTTTGACGGTTAGGGGTTCAGGGCTTAGGGAGTTTGGGGTTTAGGGCTTAGGGTTTGACGGTTAGGGGTTCAGGGCTTAGGGGTTAAGGGTTTAGGGCTTAGGGTTTGACGGTTTAGGGTTCAGGGCTTAGGGGTTAAGGGTTTAGGGCTTAGGGTTTGACGGCTAGGGGTTTAGGGCCTAGGGTGTTTAGGGTTTAGGGCGTAGGGGTTTGGGGCTTAGGTGTTTTAGGGCTTAAGTGTTGACCTGTAGCCCCAAACCGTACAAAATAGTAGGTTATATTCATTTGAAAATAGCGTCCAACCCTTAAAACAACAAGTTTTCGGATCCACAGTTAGAGCTTAAGGGTTTTTGGGAAGAGTTGAGTTTTGGGGTTGAAATCGTAGGATTCAGGGTAGTTTCAGAATTTAATGGGTGTAGCGTTTAACGTGGTCCAGTCGTAGAGTTCAGGTAGTTGTGATTATGGGATGGTGTTTTAAAGTCTTGTCTCAAAACTCGTTAATCTCAATACCCATAAACTACTTCCTAGGCTTCCCGGCCGTGAACCCTCAACCCGAGCTTTAAGGACTGAGCACCAGCTGAGTCTCTAGTTGAGAAATCAGAGTAGCCGTGTGTAGGGCTGCGAGATATGTAGCTGCTATGTAGCTACAGTTGCAAGTAGCTACATCACCAACCAAAGCACCTAAACCTTATCTACAAAATGAACATGAAACTGCAAGTCAAGGAGTCGAGGTCAAAGGGCGCGCAAAGACCATCGCGCTACCGAGGCACCGCAATGGTTGCCTAAACCTGAAAACACCCTAAGCCTCTCATGTGCACTGTAGGCCAAAGCCTCATGTAGATATGTCAGAGCCGAAATTACATGCAAGTATCGGTGGACCTTCGAGTAGATGTGGCATGCAGACTTGAGCTCCGGCCGCAAGAATTCAACTTCCAGCCCTAGAGTAGGCCCGTAGGCTATATAGGGGCCCTGTGAAGCCTCTCAGCCGTGAAACCCAAAAGCCTTTCAGCCCTAAACGTAACCTTCAACACCAAGCTTAAAGAAACCCCTAGAAGCCCACCTATACCCTGAAGCCTAAAGCCCGGAATCAGATTTCATCTTTGGCCTTCCTTGAACGAGGTGGCCACCTTTTGATCTGCATGCGGCACCCTAAATCCTAAACTTACCCTAGACCCTAAACCCTAAACCTCGAACCCTAAACCCCCAAAGCAGTCAGCAAGTGCAGCTCGAGAAGCGTTGGAGGATATGAGAAGGGGAAGATGGCATAGGGTTCCTTTAAAGGGTTCCTTTAAAGGGGTCCTATACAAAATAGGGGCCTTAACAAGTACCAATACTAGTTTGGGGGGTTCCTTATTATAATTATAGTATAATATACCCCCAAACCCTATTCTAATTAACTACTAATTAAGGCCCCTACATTACCTACGGCATCAAGTGAGGCCTTGAAATCGTTGGCATCGCTTACGCGAGTCCTAGAATGTAAGCAAGATGCTTTGAGAACCCGTTTGCGCATTGAATCCCAATACCCAAAAGCCCGGTTGAATCTTAGCTTCAACCTAACCGTAAACCCTAAAACCCTAAAACCCTAAACCCTAAACCCTAAACCCTAAATCCCTGAAACCCCAAACCCTAAAACCCTAAAACCCTAAAGCCCTAAACCCCCAAACCCGTAACCCTATAACCCTTGAACCCCGGAGTTCCGCGTGAGTCCCCAGAGCCTTTTTAGGTACGGCCCCTGAGCCCGGCGAGGAAGCGAGGTGCAATGGAGTTACGGATTTCATCACGGTTTAGGGTTTAGGGTTTAGGGTTTCATCTTTTAGCTAATTTGTCCTCACTCCCTTCTAGCTCCGAATATGCTTACATATACAAATAGCATTTCAGAAGACATCCTGGAGTTGACGGCTTAGGATGTACGGTTTTAGTTCTTAGCGTCTTAGAGCTTGCGGGTTAAGGGCTTAGGGGTTTTAGGGAGGAAGGTTTGGGGAGTTCGAGACGTTAGGGATTCAGGGTTTACTTTGAACGAGCAATAATCTGTTTTTGTTGGTAGGATCCCTTCATAATCTATTGTTAGAGCTTATAAGAAGAACCTACAAAACATAGGTTATGGTAGTTTAAGGTAGATTGTAGCCTAAACCCTAAACCCTAAACCCTAAACCCCTAAACCTTAAACCTTATTGGGTTGCGGGCTTTCGGGCTTTCAGGTCCTACAGGGTCCAGCTTTGGGCAAGTAGGGTTTAGGGTTTAGGGGTTTCGGGTTTAAGCGCTTGTTTTTTAGGTGTAGGGCTCTCGAGTTCAGGGGTTAGAGTTTAGTTTTGCTTTTTGGGTGAGGGTGCAGGCTACGAAGTTTCGAGTTGGCGGGACTGCTCTACTGTAAGTTTTGTTAGGCTAGAGGGTTTTTACACGGAGTTTAAGGGCTGTAGTCAACTGGTTGAAAGCATCACCGTCCTTTAATATGGATTGTATACGGATCCCGAGTGCTAAGGCCCTTGAAGGAGGTGATCTGTCAATCAGGGATCTACATTAACCCCAAATCCCACATCCGCAGCCCGTTCCCCCAAGCCACGTCCCACACATGCTTTGCCTTGTACCGAGAGAGCACAACCACTCCTTGAAGAATGGGTGTGAAACTGTAGATAGCCTTGAAAGGGATTTTCAGCTTCTTTAAAGGTGAATTCTTGAGTTTTTCTATCTAATATACATACATCGCTAGAAGACCCCTGCCTACCAGCGCCCCTGCGGCCCCTGCTGATTAACCCAGTCGGCCCAAACCCTAAAGCCCTAAACCCAAAACTTTTAATCCAAACCCTGTACCTAAACCGTAAACCCTGATCCCCGAACCTTTGAGTTGAAATTTTGAGGGCCTGTTTGGGGGTTTAGGGTTCAGTTCTGGGTGGAAATGTAGGAGTCGGAGTGTTTAGTAATATACAGTAGCCCCTTATAATCCCCGCATGTGTTTATAGACTAACATGCCCCCCCAAACCCTATACAAAGTATCAAGGCCCTTACATTAGGGTAAGAAGCAGCTACAATACAGGTAAAAGAGGCCCTTAATAGCACAGTATGGGGCCAGAGCCGGCCAGATACAGTCCTAGGTAGTATAATAAGGAGACCCCTTGAAGGGGGACCCTTCTTAACCCCTACTTCTGGCTCTCTTAAACAGGGACCTTATTGGGAGGGTCCATATCCCCAAGGGTCCCCTTAATCCTAACTCCTAACAACCCTAAACCCATTTACTCACGCTAATCCCCAGACCCTACACCCTGCAAATCCTAAACCCCAAACCCCAATCCCAAACCCTAAACCCCTTAAGCAGGCTCCTCTCGGAGATTGCCTCGCTCAATGCCTTGCTCGAAGAGCTGCAGCAGCGGACTGCTCGGATCCCGGGCGAGGAAAAAGCCGACTGGGTTCAGGGTTGAAGGGTATGGGTTCATGGGATATATATATATATATATATTGTATTATCTTATATTATACTATACTATATTATATTATTTATATGTATCATGGGATTTTGGGTTGAGGGTTGAGAGCCTCGGGGGGGTTGGGGGTTGAAGGGTAAGGGTTGCTGGGATTTCGGTTTGAGGGTTTTGGGGGTGTGGCTTTGAGTTTAGAGGATTCGGGTTGACTTTGGAGTGATGAGCTTGGGCTAGTTCTTCGTTTTTTGGATTTGTACCCGTCCACGCTGAACCCTAAACCTCAGGGATTACAGGACGTGGGCGGTTTGCGCTTCAAGGATGTTTACGCCGATTTGCCTTGCGCCCTTCAAAAGAGTGAAAGAGCCAGTGCTGCTTAAAGACACCACTTACCACTTAGCAGCTTAGTTCGCAGTCAGCTGAGCCTCAATCCTGCGGCACCTCCCGAGCCCCCAGACTGAAATCCGAACCCTAAACTTTACCCAGAGGGTCCCACATACACTACCATTATGGAATTAGGTCCCCAAAACCAAGGTAGGGATGGTTTTTTTGGTGCCTAATTCCATAGGTAGTGTATATGGACCCTCTGGGTTACCTTCTTAATGAGTGTCACGACGCTGGATCCCAAAGCCTTAACCCGAAATCCCATAACAGAAACTGGATTCCCCAGTAGTACCCTTTTACCCTTTTTTTGGGGGTTCCCTCATTAACACCGAATAGTAGGAAAAAGGGTACCCTTATTATTAGGGCTACTGGGAACCTAGGAAAGGCTTGAATCACTGCCAAGGTTATCCCTTGGGGCTCCTTCTTACTATGCTAGAAAGTGTGCTTCAACCCTAAACCCTAAACCCTAAACCCTAAACCCTATAACTATGCTAGAAAGTGTGCTTGAAAACCACTATTCCAATCATTAAGGCCAGATATACAAGAACACTCGAAGGAGCACTCTCCTATCTTAATCCAAGACCCAAAGTCCCCCAAAACACCTGGCGAAAGTATGCAAAACAGGAACACACATGTTTTTGATCATAACAATGGTACTACTCATCGCGATGATAAGGTGTTTTCAGGTGTGATCGCATTATACTGCAAGAAGATGTAATACATCAAGTATGCTTCGACAAGAGTGTACGGCACGATGCTAGCGTTCGATCGCAGACCTGTCCTTCTCTGTGTTGGCTCAGCCTCGAAGCAGGCCAAGGCGAGGGTAGGATTGATCGTTATGGTTTACAGTAGAGCTTAAGGTTCGGGGAAAGCATGCTTGGAGGCGGGAGGCTCCACTCCACGATCTCAGAGTGTTTGCGGTTTGTGTTGAGGGTTCGCTGCCAAGAACGGCCTGCCTCCCGACAGGGCATCAAGCCTATTTAGTTTTGCCGAAGCAAATTGGGGCAGCGGTAGGAACATAACAACAAGCATACTCCAATGAGAACCCGTGAGACCAAGAGACCGCGACAGATACTACAAGTGTGCGACGTCACAGATTCCGCGCACAGTTTTGGCCTTGCCTGAAGCTTCCACAGTGTTTTCCAGAGCCCGAAGACGACGTCATTGATTGCTGCCGCCAGTCTGAACCGCAGCCATGGCGCAGGCGGGGTAGATGTTTGCAAGGGGCCTTGCGGCTTTTTAGTCACTTACTCTAGAAGTTTAGAAGTCTAGAAGCCTAGAAAGCTACGGCTAGTATTTCTTAGATTGTTCCGTAATATACAATTTTGTGTACTCTACGCCAAGCCCTATTCAGCAAGTTTATTCGGGCCCTGTTACATAGGCCCTACAGCATGCAACCCTCAGCAAGCATGTCTGGACTAATTAATTTCATGTGATGATCAGAAACTCTCAGACCCCTTTCGCCTGTGAGCTAAGACGATATGCTCTAACAGTCTAACACCCATTTAAACCCAAACCCTGCCAAACCCGCTCCCCACGTCTGCGCTTCAGGGCCCTCCCTGCAGCTCCCTGCCGGCGCCCGCAACGGAGGTGCGAAGCAGTGCGAGGTTGAAGGGTTCGGTTTTCTGAGGCTTAGGGCTTGAATCAGGCTCAGTGTTTAGGGTGCAGCTTGTTCAGGAGGGTGTTTTCAAGGTTTAGGCTGTGGTTTCGGATTGACTCCAAAGCGCGTCAGGGTTAGCGCGTCGCTTGCTACTGCTGATGTCTTCTTCGCAAAATGATTGTCCATATCATCTTGACACCTTGACCATCCACAGCCTCATTATCCGGCCCTCAGCATCATCCGTAGCACCATCACCATCTCCGACGCCCTCATCTAGTTGTCGTCACCATTTACCATTACCACCACCACCACCACCATCTTCGTATTGTATAATTATTATCTTCTTCTTCGTCATCGCCACCATCATTATCATGTCCATCATGTTCATTATTTTGCCCGTCAGCACAGCATCGGCCGCGGCATCACACGCAAACAAACCAAGCCCCTAAAGCTTAAACTCCTACCGTGATACAGGGCCAGTGTTGTGAACAGAACAGCCTAAAACCTAAACCCGAAACCCCGAAAACCCTAAACCCTAATTACTACTAATTACCCTAAAACCCTAAACCCTAAATCCTAAAACCCGAAAGCCCTAAACCCTCAACCCCTAATCTCACAGTGCTGGCTGAAGAGGCGCTGACGCCGCGCACACCCCCGGGCTCGGTCAGGCTGCTGGGTGATTGGGCATTACTATAGGGGCCTTGATCTGGGCTTTGGAGTACCATACTTTATTACTTTTTTCTTAAAGGAACCATTATGAAATAAAAGTTTATACCTTTTTTCTCCCTGGATACTTAAAAGCCCAGTGATAATTACTATATTATATGGGGTTCCTTATAAATACTGTATAATATACCCCAAAATTCTATTCTAATTATTAATTAAGGCACCAATGTTAGGACTGAGCAGTTTCGCCGGGGTTACGTCGCCCTTCAAGAGTCGGGATGTTGGGGTTTTCAGGGCACTCGGGGCTAATATAGGGGCATTAATAATTAATTACCTATACTATTTGGGGGGTTCCTTATTGTAATCCGGGTAGAAAGGCCCCGAAACCCTATTCTAATTATTCAGGCCCCTATAATACATCGCGAAGGACAATTTGGTGCTGTTTGTCTTTCCGGATTTCGAGTGTAGGGCAGGAGCGCTCTCGGACTTTAAGGAAAAGGATAAAACCCTAAGCTCTAAACCCTAAACCCTTAAGGGCTGCAGGGTTGCATGGAAGTTCGAAGTCCCGACTAGAAATAGGTTCGAATCACGCATTCCAAACCTTCCTGCAAGCCCGTAGCTTTTAAGGGTTTAGGGGTTTAGGGTTTAAGAACAAAGAATAACACTGTGAACCCTGATGTTCAAGTGAATATACAGAGCACCTTGAGGCTCAAAATTGGGAAATTGGACCCGTGAAGGCCGCTGTCAAGTTTGTGTTGCTAGTAGCGTTAGTAGAGCGCCGAAGGAGATGTTAGATTTGTTTTGGCATATTCGTGAGAGCATGCCCTATGAAATAGTTGTGCCAGAGGTCACAAATATTGAAAACACTGCAGCGGGAGATGCAAAACAGCCTCTCTGGCATCTGCGCTTTAGGATACCATTGAGAATACCTTATTATACAAAACTCATAGCATACCCCACAGATAGCGATTTAAATAAGGATGATCCAAGCGTTTAATAGCGTGGTATACAGACGACATTAGACAATACTTCGTGATGTTATTTTGGTTCGAACAGTGTTGTGTCGTCGTAAACAAGGAATGTTAAGTAATACTTAGTGTCATTATCTGGGTTTGAACAATAGACAGGGAGTACTAAGCAATACTTCGTATCTTTTTCTATTATCTTGGTTCGAACGGTTTCGTGTAGTCGTAGACAGGGCCTATTAGGCAATACTTAGTATCATTATCTTGGTTTGAACGGTGTTGTGTCGTCATAGACAAGGAATACGAAGCAATACTTAGTATCTTTATCTGGGTTCGAACGGTTTTGCATGGTCGTAATCAGGACCTACTAGGCAACACTTAGCATCGTTATCTTGGTTTGAACGGCTGTTGGATATAATACATGTGTTCGGAGTAGAGTCGTAGCGTAGTCTGGAAAGCACAACAAGAGGTTTTGAGCTAGGTTAAACGGGGTAGTATATATATATATATACACATACACACACACATACACGCATGCACACAACATACACATACATAGACACACACACACATACATACGTACATTCATTCAATCATTCATTCATACATACATACTTAGTCTATATAGTTATAGATATACTGTCATAAGATCTTTCATGAACTTCCGAAGGGCCCGCGCCCAGACCGAGCCATCCTATCGACACCTCGAAGGCTAGGGGCGGCCGAGGGTGCCATGGGGTTTAGGCTGTTGATCAGTTATATGAATCCCGAATAGATATAATGCAAGAATTTTGTGTTTCGTGGTAAATGTGCAGAGACCGCGAGGGGATACTATTAGCCCAATGGCTCGAGGGAGCATCGCATGGAGATGAAAGTAGTGAAGGCTTTCGTGTTCACAGGCTCCTAACCCTTAAGTTGTAATCACTATTTTTGTAAGGTTTACTGACTAGCGTGGGGCGTTATCTCACTACCTGCGTAGATCCCAAGCCATGTAAGGGTTTCTTGCGTGGGGTTCCTGTTTGAGGGCGCTTGATGCGAGGTTTCGTGAGTTGGGACTAGCCAGGCAGCCTTTGAAAGCGTGCTTGCACACGTCGGATTGCGATTTGAAGTTGCGGGATTTCCCCTAAACCGTATCCCTATTTCCCATTCGTCGGGTACTGTTTTGGGGTGTGGGTGTTTCGGGTTCGACTGGTTTACGAGGTATTCGGAACTTGTTCTTCTCGGACTGGGGCATCATCGAGTGCTGCAAACCATTTACAAAGTTCCTGGCGGGGCTCCAATGGCAGCCACGATATTAGGCTTTTGGGTGTATGAGGTTGAAACTTTCAGACACGCTGGGCAATGTAGGAAGGCAGCTACTGAGTCATACTTGATCCCACTGGGCAAGACAACCTACACCCTCAACCCCCTAATCGTAAGTTGGTCTTTATCTCATCCCGGAAGGACAATGCTCATTCGACAATTTCCCAAGTTAGGTATGGTCATTGGGAGCTGAAAAACTTGCATATCCTGCATAACTATATTTTACGCATTGTTCTTTTTGGCGGATCCCTTTGCGACCCGCTGCCTTTGACACTGCTTTTATCGGATCACTGACTGCGCTGGCTCATCAAGGCCAAATGTCCTGAAATGTGCTCCGGAGAAGATTTGAAGCGTGCCCTGCGTGAAGAAGACGAACCACAGTACCCCACACCTACAACACCCGTAGAGACCACAAAGATCAGCTGCAAGCCGACGAGAGGCGCAAGCCGCTTGCGGCTGTGTGCAAGGGGCCCAGAGGTCTTCTGTGGGGTTTCGTTCAAGCATCAGGGTGGTCCGGAGTCCTGATGGTTGATAGTAAAGTCCTGGAGTCCTATCCATTTAACCGTAAATCGTTGACTTGTATTTTGCAGAGTTGTCACGGTTGAGTCGTGGGCCAAGCTGCGCTGGATTGGGCGAGGGAGCGCGGGGACACGACCATTGCCGAGTCCGACTTACAGCTGCAGACCAAGGCGGTGGCCGTGACGCGCGCGATGGACAGCCACCTCCATGTGCATGTGGTTTCCCTGACTGCCAAAAAGCCCAATTGGTGGTCTACATACAATGCCAGGAAGAAGTGTGGCTTCGATGCCTGGAGGATTTTCTGCCGCGTCTACGAGCCCGGATCGCGACGAGCAACGTGAGGTTGCTCAGGCGGATTCTTATCCAGCCGAGGGCTACGATAGGGACCCTCCGGGCGGCTATCGATTGCTGCGAGGCTAACATGGCAGAGTACGTTGCTTAGAAGGTGACCATCCTCTTTAGCATCGGGGCGGAGCCATATACCCCAGAAACTTATTCTAATTATTATACGGCCCCTACACTAGATGAGGTTTGCCTTCTGGCACATGCGTTGCGTAGACAGCAGCTCGGTTTTGGGCTAACGGCCATGTCTGACAGAAGCTTCAACTAGCAACAACCCTAGTGCCTGAGCTGAAGAGCTGAGCATTCAAGCGCGACTTGTCTTCATTTGGCGTTAGGATTCTTTGGACCTGCCTGGTCAGATCCTTTGCTTTGGCGACAGCTTACTTTACATAAAGGATCTGGGGACCCAGCAAGTAGTGTATGAGCAGGGTTATAAGTAGGATACCTCGATGCAAGTAGAGTACCTCCATGTTTCTTTCCTCATAGCCTCCTTACGAAGACCTCAAATCCTCTAAGTATGGTGTAGGGCTTTTGGGTTGGAGTCGTAGCAGTAATGGTTGAAGTTTGGACCGCGGGAGTTGGGGCCTTGGGGTAATGGGCCTTTGAGGCATGATGCCTTTGAGTTGGGAGCCCAAGAAACCTCCTATAAGGCTGTACAAAACCCTACAAAGCCCCTGCAAGACCCTACAGAACCGTCGTCAAGCTTGTACTCGTATCGATGCTTGCAAACAGCCCTTCTGCCTTAAACTAAACCGTAAAGAAGCAAGGCTCCTGAAGCACCCTCTGGGCAACCAAGGACATCGCCGAGCATCGCGTCTGCACCCTCAGCAGATCTGATGCGCCAGGGTTTGGGGTGTTTAGCCGCGTTGCCCACATGCACGGGAGAGTAGAAGTTCAGGCCTACATGGTGGATATGCATACATGCATACAGATGCATGCATACATACATACATACTTACATATCTACATACATAGTTAAATTGAAACAATTACATACATAAAATTAAGCAGGCCGGATCAAACCCGACAATATGGTAGGCTATGAGCCAGCAAGCATCGGGTTGAGCCTCTTTCGATAATCGTTGGTTCTTGGGTCCACGAGCACCCGCTGATTCTAAACGCAAACCCCTACACCTGCAAGCGCTTTAACCGCCATCTAACCCCTTGCCTCCAAAGATCCCAGCGCCACTGGTGAACCCTGAACCGCTAAACCCTAAAAACCCGTAAGCCCTGATAAGGTCGTGCGGTACGGCATACGGCACCTAAGGGAGGAGCTGGCACCCGAGGCCCCCTGGAGTTGCAGGGGTTACATAGGGGTTTATACGACCTTACGAGGTCTTTGGTAAAGGGTTGCTCATGGTTTTAGAGGGATTTCTGGAATATTAACAAGGTTTTACAGTGCTACACCTTAAAGTATAGAGTGATTTCATAAGTGATTACCTGCCCAAGAGAGGCTGCCACAAGTGGATTCATTATGAAGGAACCCTAAGTGTAAGCATGCTTGTAGTTCCAACAGACCCTTAGTTAAGGAACCCGTAAAGTTTCCGGGCGAGGCTCCAAATTCCTTGGGTCAAGATCCCTTAGCAGCACTAATCAGCATCGCGATGGCAGGGTTGTAGTCTCTTTAACGACAAGTAAGAGCACAAATGAAGACAATCGTGAGTTCAGGACAGACTGACTAAGCAGGTAAGAACATTTACCAAAATTGAAAGACTGCAGAAAGCCCCTGCGGGGGTCGCCACAACTTTCAAGGATGATCAACTGGTTCCATCAGGGGGCCTGCATACTGAGCCGTGCCCCGGGTATCATGGAAGTGCGAAGCCCTGCGTTTCAGTGTACTTTTTGGGGGTTCCTTATTATAATCATAGTATAATGGGCCCCGAGACCCTATTCTAATTATTAAGGCCCCTATAGTAGAGCAAAGCTCTCCGATGGGGAGTAGGGCTGAGTAGGGCTTCCAGCTAACTGCACCATGACATCCTACAGCTCCACACTGCAGGGATGCTTGTCCTTTGTCATCTTAGGAACACAGGGGAGCAGTAGCATCAGCTATTGAACTTCAAGGCTTGGAGGCTTCGTTGAGCTAAGGAGTTTGAGGTTTGGGTATCTGTCATAATTAAAGAAACCCCCAACCATGATAGCCATGATACGATCTTATCAGCTACCCACTGAAGGGCTCGACCTTGAGAACCGGTTTTGCTGCAGCCAAAAGCACTGCACGGGCTGAAAGTTCAGAGTTTCAAGTTTCCGTATTCAAGCCCCTACACCGCTGCCCCTATGATCACCAATAAGCCCTCAGCCCTATAAACCCCAAACCCGGCACGCACCCAAAGCCCCTAACTCACCGCCTTAGACGGCATACGTGGGTTCCTGCTGCTGTTTCATTCCGCGATGGAGCACCGACAAGCCTTCCTTCCACTGCTGCTCGGCGTTTGCGCGCTGAGCCTCCACGGCTGTGAGGTGAGCTGCAGGCAGGCTTAGGGTTTGGGGTTGAGGAGTTTAGGGTTTGGGTTCAAGGTTTAGGAGTTCAGGGTTTAGGAGTTACGGGTGTAGGGCTTCGGGTTTAGGAGTTTAGGGTTTTGGGCCTAGCGGTTAGGGCTAAAGGTTTTGGGTGGAGTGTGTATGGGGGCTTTCCGCTGTTGCCTGGTTTTCGTCCTTTTTTTCTCAGGTTGAAGTGCTAGTATTGCCTGCCAGAAGTGTTGCTGTCATGCATGCAAAGTTAATAAATCAATACATGTATATGTATATGTATTATATATACGTATGACTGCGTGACAGATATAACCATAAATTATGTAGACACACATTATGTATGTATATATTATATAGTGTTGCGCCAACATGTTGTTGCTATCAGTCTTATGCTTGCTGTTTCGCTGTTGTGTTGGTACTTCCACGACTGCGGGTCAAGTTATATCATCCCGTGCGGGTAGGTATATACTAACAGGTTTGTTAGTATGTGCCTACAAGCTGCCGTTAGCAATGTTAAGACTAAAGTGTTGATTCTCGCCACTGTTCGTGCTTTCGGTTAGGAAGGATTAGTAGTATTTGAGTTGCCATGTTGCTAGCATTGCTACCGGTCTGTTCTTGCTTGATCGCAACACCAACAGGCAACAACGCTGCCCTTGCATGCTCCTTGAACGCTTTCGGAGGTTGATGGCTGGAGGCTCGGGATTTGGAGCTTTGGCGTTAAGGTTTTTTTCGTTTAGGAAGGCCTTTGGCTTTCGGGCCGCACTGCTCCACTGACTTACACCGCATCCGAAGATCTTGCGCCTATGGTTGACAGCTGTGCACCAACCAAGGTTTTGAAAGCACACAGCAGTCGTCCTAAACCGTGTGCGTCTAAGCCCTACCTGAAACTCGAATCCTATACGCCCTCAAACGCAAGCTCATAACCTGGATCAGCGCATCAGGTTTGGGGAGGAGCTGCGCTGCTACAGCGATGGGCTCGTTGCTGCCAAGGTCCTTCGCTAAGGACTTAGAAGCGTCCGAGCAGAGCGCACAGAGACTTTATATTATAACTTATGCGAGAAAGCGTGAGAAAGTTTGTTGACCAACAACGGAACTAAATTGGAGCTTGATTATATGGAGCGTTGCCCCCAAACTCCGAACCGTACCGAGGACGAATGTCTTGCACACAGAGGGCGCACAACAAGCAAGTTGCCACGGCACACCCTCAACCTTGGCTATTACACTGAAAGATCATTCTATCAAGCCGCACGCCTTACCCTAAAGCCCTGGGCCTCAACTTAACTCCCTTATTAATGTAGGAACCTGATTAAGAAACCCTGGGCCTACAACCAAAAATAGTAGGATTCATATAAGGAACTCTAATAAAGGCCCCAGGTTTCTTAATCAGATTCCTGCATTATTCTCGAACCTCTGAGTCCCAAGCACTGACAGGTAGAGTGTGACAAGCTGGGCAAGCAGAACAGCACCACGCTCAAAGACTCTTATGCGAAAGGCTACGAGGCAGGGGTCTAGTGAAGCGCTTAGGAAAGTAAATAACCTACCTTCTTTGGGTTCCCTAATATGATTTCTTTATATAAGTCCTTAAAAAGGTAGGTTATTTGGGGCTAAGGCAATGATGGAGCCTTACCGTTCAGGTTCATCGTTTCTGGAAGGGCCGGGCTTCTTGGAGTCGGGTCTGGGGTTGATGGGTTTGGGGTCCACGATTTAGGATTCAGGTAGGGTTTAGGGGTTTAGGGTTTAGGGTTTAGGAGGGGGAGGGGGTAAGTAGTACTAGAATCACGCCATGCCCCGGCTTGAGGCTTTAGGGGTTTTGCCTGACGGCTTCCTGGTGTGTAAGCTACGGATGAACGAGGCTCTCCCTGAAGCCCAAGCAGCAGAACGGAGGTCTCGGATCTTTCACTCCAAGGCTTCAAACAAAAAGAGTGTTAGTGTGGAGCATATGTATACGTATGTATATATATATACGCATATGTTATACCATGCATGCATGCATACACGCAAACATGTGTATGTATGTATATACACATGTCTCTGTCTTTACCTATTCATGTGCGATTGTTTTGTACAGACGGACTAACGCCCAAACTTTCGACCCAACAGTCTGGACCTATCAGCTTTTGCAACCCGGAAGCTTCACGGCAGTTTCAGAACGTAGTAGGAAACTTGAACGTTGACATGGGGCCATGCATAGTAGGATCCGTATTATTAGACAGCCCGACAGCCAAGCAAAAGCCTAAAAACCCTAAGAGCCCTGAACGCCTGGACAGATTCTAGAAACCCGACCCTCCGCCCTCTCTCCGCTCTCAAAGAACAAGAAGACCTTGTATTTCAGTAGAGCCCCTCAATCGCGCTGCGAAAATTTGTGGATTCCTGAGTCTTGAAGATGTCACAGGTGCCATAGGAAGCCAAAGTGGGGGGCGGGCGTGCTTCTTGAAGCGTCACTTGGGTTACGTAGGGTGTTTGGGGTAGTTTACGGCATCATGGCTCTATGACGAGGCTTCTAACAGGGGTTTGCCACGCTTTAGGGCCAGAAGGGTTTTGCAAGGTCTGGGTTCATGGTCAGGGTTTGCAGGGTTTAGGGGTGTTAGCCAAGGGGGTTTATGGTTTAGGGCTCATGCCTTCCGCCTGGTATTAAACCCTACACGATGTCAATGAGCCGCTGAAAAGCCATAAGCACCAACAACAAAAACATCCATCCTAACATCCCCCCAAACCCTAAACCCTGAAGCTTAAACCCTAACCCCCAAACCCCCAACCCAAACCCAAACCCCCTCCCAACAAAAAACAAAGCTGCTGAAAGGATGGTTTCCAAGAGGCTCTCCTGCACTTCAAGGGACACACGCCGCTCGACGGAAGCTTTAGGTCGAATAGGAGCCTAGGGTTTACCCGGACCCTAAGAAACCTGCCTTTTTAGGGCTCCTCAATATGATTGCCTTAGCAAACGCCCTAAAGAGGTAGGTTCTTTGGGGTTAAGGTGGGTTTAGGGAGGGTTCCTTCAAGGGGTCCTGTAAGGGTTCTAGACGGCAGGCTAGAAGGGCCCAGGGGAGATTGGTGTTGGGAGTTCGGTGTTGAATTGGCTGATCGTGAATCGTGTAAGTCTTTTGGAACAACTGCAACCCCCAAAACCTAGCAATACTTAGGGCTTAACTGCTGCTCTCGCACAAGCTTCCGAAACTGCACTGGCCCGGAGATACACCTGGCTCGAGTGGATCCGTGATGTGTGCCACCGCCATGGGTTTGCACGATTTAGCATGCAGACACTCCCGGCTGATCATCGAAATCCTATTCTAACGTGTTGCCATGGGAGTGCTGGGGCTTCAGAATCGGCTCACTGCGTCCTGCCCCTTATTCAGATGACCGTCGGTTGGGGGTGTCAAGTCAGAACTGGCTTTGGGGGAGAAGAGGAATTCGTCGGTGCTTCCAGTCAAGTCACGCATGGTGCGAGGGTCTGCAAGGTTCGATGGACGAAAACCTCGAGATCCACCATGAGGGGGTTTACAGCCAGCTTGCCGGTTTTTCGGTCTTCTGGCTTGAGGATTTTGAGTATTTTTAAGGGGCTGGGGTTGAAGCATGTTGCTGGGGCGCGGATACTCCAATTGAAGGGATTTGCTAGCCCTTCGGCGCTTTCTTGGCCCCTAAGCACACATCCCAGAAACCCACGCTAAGCGATTGGACCCCTAAACTTGTCATAGCAGTCGCCAAAGAAATGCCGATTACTTGCCAGGTTGATCGACCTCATCGCCATCATCACGGCAGTGCTTTTGCGCGGGCCTCGTCTTATGAGGGTTCTGTAGGGAGGCTTTAAGGGCCTTACTACAAGGTTGCTTCACGGGTGACCATGACCGTTCCAACTTATGATGTCAGTGTGGCAAGGTTTTGGTATTTGGGTTCAGTTCTTGAGGGTTCCGGGTTTAGGGTTGCGGGATCACGCAGCCAGTCAGTGGGTTGAACTGTAGTTGCGGAGTTCTCTATTTGGTGTACTTGGTGTATATATACATATATATATATATACACACACACGCGTCTTGGACTTGCTTCGGACCTGCGTCTTGATGCAGAGATTATCTGTGTAAAGGGTACTGTGGCGACGGCTGCTTTTGCTGCCCGCGTTACTATCCCTGTCATTGCCGCTGTTGAGGTGATTCTTGATGTTGCATTCTACATGTGGGCGCTGCAAGGTTTCGGGCTTGTGAGTTCAGGGACTCGGTGGAGACATATCGGCTTGTGGGCTTCTGGTCTGGTGTAGTGTAGGGTTTAGCCAGCAAAGCAGAAAGCCTGTGCCGATGATCCTAACCCTGACCTACAAAAGACGAAACACCCAACACCACTAACCCTTGAATCTAAAAACAAAATTTTATACCACCACCACCATATGAGGAGCACTCTAAACCAGCGTCCCTGTTTTAGGTCCCCAAGACAGTACGGCACCCTTTTTAAAAAGGACCTGAAAAGGGACCCTTATATGGAGAACTACTCATATTGATCATTATAGAACCGCTATGGAACCTTAAAGGAACCCTCTTATTGCACCCTTATTACCGTCGCCAGTAATTTCTAAATGCGGCCCCCGGAAGCAAAACTAAAAGCTGCCTTCAACTCGAAGGACCTACAAGCCAGGGTTTCAGAAGTTTGGGAACGATTAATAGGGATGTATCGGGAACCTTTACTAAAGCCCCCACTCCAACGAAGCCCCGAGCCGAACCAGGATTGGCTTCACAGTTGGGCACTTCAAGATGCAGCATGAGCCCGAGACCGCCGCGGGCTTCGGATTCTGCTGTGTAGATCCTGGGTGTCGGGCGTAATGACCTTATACTCGTTTGATATTTCCAACACGTCGAAATCACAAAGAAATGCACCCTCAAGAAAGTCGCAACGAGGTCTTTGAAGCCATAGTGGCGGAACACAGTGTATACCTCTAGCCTTGACCCAAAGTGCGAAACCCTACGTTCTACTTCCCTGACGGCTGCTTTCAGGGTGTGGGGTTCGCGTTTGAAAGGCTTTGGGAATTCGAGTTTAGGGTTTGACCCGGGGAGGACGTTTGCCACCACCTCGAATCGTCCGAAGTTGGCCATGCGAAGGACAGGGAGCTTTGCGAAGGACTTGTAATGGCTTGCTTGAACATGAATCCTATGTGCCTGCACGTGTATGTGGGCGTGTGTGTTTATGTTTGTGTTGTGTAGAGCACACACACAAACACACCATATGGTCGTGATGAGGTTGAGCTGGAAGCTTACCCTAAACGAAGTAGAGGAGAATGGTGTCGCCACTGAGCGGGCGTAGGTATGGCAGCCACACAGCTCTTCTTGCAGTCGCAGGAGCATCATTGGTTTGCAGCACATCGGCGTGCTGAAGGGTGCTGAAGCCTGCCACAACGCACAGCAAGCGGACTGGTTCTATCAGGGATTAATATTTGAATGCTGTGGTTTTGGAGTTTTTCCGAATTTCCTCAACTGCAAACCACTTTCCCCATTACTAGTTCCTCATCGTCAGAGGTTTTCGAAACAATTACTAGACTGGCCTTGCGCACCTTAAGGCGGGGCATCATGAGCAGCCTACGCAGCTAGACTGGAGTTTCGGGGCTTCTTGTCGGTGCATGTGCCCGGAATCCCGGAAGAACAACTACTATCGAGTCTTTGGAGGCTTCGTCTTGAGCCAGGGGTGAGCAGTTTGAGGTAGTGCTTTGGCCGAGACCTGGATGACGCTTGCTTACTAAGTGAGTCGGGAAGCCTTTGAAGTCTTAAACCCCGAAACCACGAAGCCTGAGCCCAAGTCCAAACTTCTTCCCTAGACCCGAAACCCTAAACCCTCTATGCTAAACTGCAGGAGCACCACCGGCCGCTCCTTGATGCTCTGACCTCGTGAGCTCTGCAGTTGCGGGGGGCGGCGGCGGAAAAGGGCAGCAGGGGTCTCTAAGGGTCCATGTACCCTTCTAGTATCTTCTGGTATATTACAGTATATTGTAGTGTATCAAAGGCTATTAATGTATGTTGTAGTATATATTGGTATACCTAGTGGGTCATGCCCTGCGCATTCTTGGGTACCTAAGTTTATTAAGGGGTAGGGTATGACCCTACAGGTAGTATATACTTACGCCTTAAAGAACCTCTCCAGGAACCCCATTAAGGCTTAAGTGTATACCGTACCATGTAGGTGCCTTAAGGGTGGGAAGGGTTTAGCAACTCAGGCACAACCTGGTTTAGGGTTTAGGGCCTAGTTTAGGGTTTAGGGTTAGACCTTCTGAACCCAAGTAAAATGGGTTGGACTTCTGGACGGATCAACGATTTTCGGATGGAGGCTTCAGCATAAAGCAAAGGGACCTGAGTCATTGTGGAAAGTCCCTGAAGCCAAAACCTTAAGGTTAAATCTAACGGAAGCCGGAGCCCCGAAACCCGATCCCCCAGATGTAGTCACGAAGGCCTTCATATAAATCCTGACCCGTTTTGGGTTTAAAGAAGGCCTCAAACCCGAAACCCGATCTTCCAAAGCTGTGGGCCGAACCCAAACCCAACCCCAATCGAGGACCATTCGATCAGGCCCAGGAATTGGGGATGTTGGGTGTCTGTGGCTTCGCATTTAGGGCTTGAGCCTCAGGTTATGGGGGCTTGCCAATAATGTAAGTAATAGCAAGTATAATCGTAATAACAATAACAATACCAATAGTAATAATCACCATAGTAATAACGATAATAATAGAGATCATAGCAAAAGTAATAGGAATAATAATCAGGTTGGTTCCAAAGATGGAGAAAGGCAGCGTCAGGAGCAAGCACCCTTAGACACCAAGCCTAGCTGAATCCACAGCCCTCTTCTGTTACAGTGTAGCAGTGTAGTTTAGGGTGTGTAGACCTGTGGAAGACTTTGTTTTGGACTCCATACTATAGGGCCGGAACAGTTACGAATAGCCTTCCATAAGGGTCCCTGATTGTAACTATGGTAGAATATGCACCAGAACCCTGTTCTAATCATTAAAGCAGCTAGAATGGAGCATTGTAAACTTCTGAAACTTCTGAGAAGTATAAATCCACCGGAATTTAGAAGCATTCCAAACAACACTTCCAGTAACAAAACATGTGGCTCAGCGTCTAAGTTACGTTGGGGTCCCGTAAGGGGCCCTGTTCACCTTGCTTAGCCTCAACCCGCGGCCATAAACCCTAAACCCACGACCCTGCACTTTTCAGGGATCGGAGCTACCAGCGCTCCCACGTCGGCCATTGCCTCATGGAGCGGTCTTGCGAGCCCTACTTGGAGGTTTACGGGTAGTTGTTATATGTAGGGTTATAAGTAGGGTAACTATAGTTAGCAGTTAGAACACATATGGGAGTTTCCAAAAATTAGGGGTACCTTATTTGGCGGTCCATGATAAGGATCCTACTATTTAGGGTACTATATTAGGGTCCCTTATTTTCGGAAACTCCCATATTAGGGGACTTATAGCTCCATTTGTAACTATCCATGAACCACCAAATAGTCCCTAAACCCCATACCCTTATAGAATCCCTATAGATTTCTTTAAAGGGACCCTTAAAGGAACCCTTATAACTACCCATGAACCTCCAAGTGGACATGGCAGCAGATTCGGGTTTCAGGTTTTATGGCTTCGGGCAGTTTCGGGTTCAAGGGTTGAAATCTTGGGTTTCGTTAGGGTTTAGGGTTTAGAGTTTAGGGTTTAGGGATTTTAGGGTGTAGAGTTTAGGGTGTAGAGTTTAGGGTTTAGGGATTTTAGGGTCTAGAGTTTGGGTTTAGGGTTTAGGGATTTTCGGGTTTCAAGAATTTTCGGACTGGTCTTGTACTAGAGATTTGTGGAGTGGAGTCCGGTGGAAGAAGGATTTTGGAGGTGGGGGTTCCGGAGCCGTGATGATGCTCTGAAGGGCTGGGGAGTTCTGTAGGTCTTTGGGCGGTGACATGGTTTAGGGTTCAGGCGGTAGGACATATTCTCGTATAAGAAAAAAGGGACCTTAAAACTGGTCACATATAGGGCCTAAACCCTAAACCCTTATAGGGTTTAAGGGTTCCTGTAAGGAAGTGCATGCACGTAGCGGCACCGGGCTTGAGACACAAAGCAGCGCTCGACTGAAGTGGGCAGATCCGCACAGAAGCTCTGCTTGCTTTGCAGCGTGCTTAAGGCATAGAGGTGTAGGGCTTAGGGTTTAGGGGTTTAGGGCTTAGGGTCAATGAACAGTGGTGATGGCCGGGCAGCTCTTGTAACACCATATTACAACCCTAAACTCCTTGAGCCAAGAACCCTGAAGCCCATAACTGTAATTAGAGGAGCTGTGCTTGACTCTGTTGCTTACTGGATGGAAGGATGGATGCTTGGATAGTATCGTGCAGAAGCAAAGCGAAATCGAGATATGCCATTCACACGACGCGCCGGCCAGACTCTTGGAAACCCCATGTCCGAATGACTCAGCCCCTAAGCCCTACACCCCAAGTCCGAATTTACTAAGCTGCTGAACTAAATGCTTCTAATACAAGGGCCTAAATAACTACCAAAAGACTATTTTGGGGGTTCCTCATTATACTTATAGTATAATGGGCAGCAAAACCCTATTCTAATTATTAATGCCCCTATATTAGGCCCATGACCACCCAAATCCTAAACCGCGCAAGAAAATCAGAGAGATCCTTTCGGAAACCAGCTTAGCCAAACAGAGCCCAAAAGAATCCATATATGTTGGAGCAACACGCCAAACCCTATCAGAGCTGGCCAAGTTGTTCAAGACTTCTTGCAATTTATACCCTGGGGTTTAGGGCTTAGGGTTTAGGGACCCTTATACAACCCAACCTTTATTCAACTGGTCATCCCTTGTAGAACGCGCGTCAACAAATAAACGTATAGAACCCGTACAGAACCCTTACAGCACCCTTGCACCACGCTCATAGAGCCTCATAGAGTCAAGCGTTTACGGTAACCCTGATTCAGCCCGTGCACAACCGTTGCAGAACCCTGATTATTGAAACAAGTTCAACCCCAAGCCAAGAGCCTAGACTGTAAAGCCGAAACCAAAGCAGGATGAACCCCACCCCTGAGGCCCCATGAGCCCTGATAGTATGCACTTAGGCCTTCAAAGAAGTAAGTCTTAGGAACCCCTTCAAGGCTTAAGTATATACTATACAGTACATGGAGCCTTATACCACGGCTACGGCTGCAATTCCTCAATCCGGCACCCAGGCCGAACGGCACGTCGCGGCTACTCCAGCGCTCTTTCTTTGAGCGGCTCTTATCGGAGCAGGCCGTACTTCATCCAAGAATGTAGTGCAATATAGGGTTAAGCTTTTCAGGTTTTGGGTGTAACGTTTGTGTCTACCCGGATATTCTTGGAGGTTCTGCTGGTCAGATTAGGAGTTTATTCCTATGCTAATCTGTAAGTGTAAAAGTCTTTTCATGTCTCACAGCTTCCCTCAGCAGCATCAACACAATTACATAGAATGTTTGAATTCGCAGAGAATTCATTTCCAGGGACAATATGACACGACAGCAAGTCTCACGAACGACCAAACCCTACAGCTGAACTTTATCTAACCCTAAACCGTTAAGTGTTTGTCCACCCCAAAAAGTGCTTTCATATGACCCTTTCCTATATATGCCCTGTATAAAGCTGATACAGGCTTTACACCAACCCTGTAGTGCCCTGTCACCCTAAACCCCTATAAGCCCTAAATTCACCACGTAGCACTCTGTCAGATTGAGCTGCAAAGCAGCCTGCCTTCCGACGTGGCCGCGGCACAACCCGACCTGAAGTCCCGGGTCCCGGACAGTTTCGACTTATGGCCTAGTATGATATAGCATGCAACAATAGAGTATAATATAATATAATATATAGTATAACATAATATAGTATGATGCAGTATAGTATATCGGATTTCAATGGGTGGTCCAGGACTTTGTGGTCTCCTCATAGTTGAGTATGGGTTTGGGATTCAGACATTAGGCGTGGTGGTTGAGCTGTTTTCTCGATGTGCTAGACGCGTTTGTCCAGTGCTGTTCCAGTTGTTGCAAGTTTTGGCATGTGACTTCTGTTCTACAGTGGCTGCGACCTCTCGGGATTACAGCCATGTGGCTTGACTGAGGCTGTTGGACTTGGAGCATTTGCTGACCATCCGGGACGGTTGCGGCCTTGAATGTCTTGTCAGATTGTGTAGAGGTGCACAAAAGTTGAATGGATCTCAGGCGGCAGCCAAGTCAGTCGTTAATCCTGATGTGGCTCGCTTTGAGCCGATTTCGTTTTGGGTTCACATCTTCTTTCTGCATATGCATGATCAGGTCCACTGCATTGCAAATGTTTAGTGCAATCTTCCGCTTACCGCTCTCGTGAAGCATTCTGGAAGGCTAGCCCAAATGCACATGAGAAAATGCTAGGCCCACACCCTTGAGAAATGCAGTCATGCAGACGGACATGAGCTGTTTCAACGAAACTGGCTAGTATAGGAGTCTGGCATCCCGGGTGCTTTGGAGTCTCCGACAAATTTAGGACCCTAATCTGGTAGACCCTTGCAGGTAGGATGTTCGCTAAGGCATAAGGTGCCCCGAACGCAAAAAATCCGCAAAAGGAGGGTGCCTATATGGGCTCCACTGTCACAAGAAGCCGTGGCAGTCTCTAGCCACCTACACCTGGGATTCGGAGCTTATTGGTTTTAATGCTTCGGGATTTGGGGTTTGTGGTTCAGGGTTGAGAGTTGCGATTTCTTGTCTTGCAAGCATCTTAAGATGTGACAGTCCGAAAACAATCCTCTTCATCACCAATAAAACCCTGTTGGATCACTCTGTGCCTATGTCCTATGAGCGGTTGTTTCAGAACCAGAACACCGTTTTCTATCCTAAATAGTGGAAGCCTCATACCCCAGGAACAGCCCCGCGAAGCCTGTTACGACCCTGTGCGCGAAAACCTTAACAAAAACCCCTGCAGGGACCAGGAGAAAGGGATCCCAACAATTGAAAATCTAGAAGGCTGCTCCGATTTCAACACTGACTCCAGGAGCTACGAGGCGCACTGGGGTCCTGGTACAGTACTACAACCAATATGCATACACATGCATGCAAGGCTGTTACTAGTACCAAAGGTGTGCTAGGCTCTCATACGGCTTCCATAAAGCCGTCATAGGGTTGTTGTTAGGAGGCTTGTCCTGAAGGTAAGAACTGTATACAGATTTGCCCGGATTTCGGAAGCTTGAGTGCAGGTTTTCGCGAGGAGTGCTATTTAGGGTTGTTGAGTCTACGTGTAGAGTCTGGGGTGCTGAGATATGTCTCTATAGTGACTACAGAGATGGGCCGTCTCCATGTTTTCTATTTAACATACAGGTTCTGTGTTAAGGCTACATATTCTGTTATATAAGCTCTTGTTAAGAGGGTTTTAAAAACCCTCTTCTTTGTTACGGCTACATTTTCTGTTATATATGCTGCTGTTAAGGATGGATATCGTCCAAGAACCTCGGCGAAGTGTAGGCTCTCGCCACCACGGAATTGGTGGTTTCGAGTGTGGTGCTCGAAACATCCTAGAGGGTTCAGGAGAGTTAGGGTTTAGGGTTTCCCACACAAACCCAGAACCCTTGTCTGGAACACTGCCACGTGCGCTCTAATCCCTTGTATTTCTAATCTCTTGTATTTCTGTAAGCCTCCAACTTAAGCCTCCATTCATAACATAAGGACCCTCAGAAGATCCCGAACTCTAAGGTCCTTATCATAAAGTCCCCGAAGCCAGGCGCACAGCATGCTTGCGCGAGGCATCCTTGAACCCTATGGACCATTGATGTGCTTGTATGTTTGTTCAACTCTTTGGCTACCCGCGGGAACGCCGGTAAGTGCAGAGCCTGTCCTCAGTTGTTTTGAAAGCATACGCCCCCCCCCGCCCCCCATTGCAGAAACCCTAATCCTAAACCCAACCCCAGAAACTTTTAAACCCCAAACCGCCCCAAGCCCAAAGAGCTGCAACTCTAGAACCCCTATAGAATCCTTCAAGGAACCCTACACGAAGGAGCGCCCTAAAAGGAGCCCCCGAAAGCAATCCTAAACTCTGTATGGTGACATTGGAGGTGCACCAGGCCTTTCTTGAGCAGCACGGAACTCATCACACAGCCATTGAAGAAGCCCCCAGCGGATGTGAATTTGTGGCCTTAGGTTTTGTTTTCTGGGGTTTTTAGGTTTGGGGGTTTAGGGTTGAGTTGTAGGTTTAGGGTCTGCAGGCTGTTGTAAGTTCCTACTCCTTTTGTGTCAAGCTATTGCTTCTGTTGTTATGCCGGTGGTGACGGTGATGTACAAGAATCTGAAAGTGCTCCTGGCATGGCCGTGCGAGGTCTTCTAGACATTTCATACCCTGAGTACAGTATAGAGGTCTGCACAATCACTACTATAATCCCACTCTCGTCCCTATATACTTGCATACTTGAAGGTACATGGGTAGTTATAAGTGGGGGTATAAGTAGGGTAACTATAGTTAGAATCCAAAGTAGACGACTTATAACTCCCTTTATAGCTACCCATGAACCTCCAAGTAGTATTATGCCCCGAAACCCCGACGCTGGTAAGCAAGGCTCGTAGATCTTAGCCCCTGGGCCGCTAGTGTTGTGAAGGCATTCGGGCTGAGGGGTGAAGGGCCACAAAGCATGACCATCTAGGTTCCCCAGTTGTACCCTTTTACCCGTTTTCTCTTGGTTTCCCATATTTGCAACTAAATAGTAGGAAAAAAGAGTAGGCTTACTATGAGGGGGCTACTTTGAGCAAATGCTGTTTGATTGCAATGAAAAGCTCAGTGAAGATTACCACTTGCAACCACTTTTCGGAAGGTTGGAATAAGCCCGAAACCCAAGCATTGCATCCTACACCCTGGACTCTGGAAGTCTTTGCCCTCGAAGCCTGAACCCTACTTGGAGGTTCATGGGTAATTATAAGGGTTCCTTTAAGGGTCCCTTTAAAGGGATCTATAGGGATTCTATAAGGGTATAGGGTTTAGGAAAGTTTAGGGCCTACTTGGAGGCTCATGGGTAGTTATAAGTGGGGTTATAAGTAGGGTAACTATAACTATAACCCATATTAAGGGACTTATAGCCCCACGTATAACTACCCATGAACCTCCAAGTAAGCCCCTCACCACCAAGCCCCACAGCCGGAAACCTCCGGAACCCGACCCCAAATCCTTCAACTTACGGGCCCCGGTGACATTCCCCGCCACACCTACAGATCTTTAAACAAGCACCGTGACGCCCTGAAGCCTCATAGACTCATAGACCATGAAAGTCCATGAGACTGAAGTACAAAACCGATGTCACAATCTTACATAAAAAATTGCAACATAATATGGAAAGCCGAACATAAAACATCAGACGGCAAAGTGCTAAAGTCTAAACGATTCGGGATCTCTTACATACTGTAGCCCTCATAAAACGAAACATAAGAGGTACCCTGGGCTACCTGGGAAAAACTAACTCAACCGTGACCACTTTTCAGTTCCTGAAGAATCCCTTATAAGCACCATACAGCAACCTAGAATCCTTGTAAAGGGTTTCCTGGAAAACCTTGAGCCCACAACCCCACGAAGCCCAAAAGCCCGAATCCAAAACCCTGTAAAACCAGTATGAAGAAAACACAGACACACAGCACCGATGATGAGACAGTTTCAATATCGACTTCTATGATACCCGAAATTTCTAAATGAGCCGGACAAGGGCTCTCTGAACTCGAAAAACTAAGGATATCCGTACAGCTCGTACAGAACCCTATAGTAACTATAATAATTACCTTTAAAGGAACCCAGGAGCCCCCACAAAACTACGTCAAATCTCGAAAGCACGTGAAGATCCCTATAACTCGTACAGGAACCCTAAACTCTAATCCCCAAGCCCCTAAACCCCTAAACCCCAAAACACCCTAACCCACCCTGAACCCTAAGCCCTAAACCCTAAACCCTAAAACCCTAAGCCCTACTCCCCAAAACACCCTAACCCACCCTAAACCCTAAGCCCTAAACCCTAAACCCTAAAACCCTAAGCCCTACTCCCCAAACCCTATAATCCCTAACCCCCAAACCCGAAACCCCCAACCAACGGCTCCTCCTAGTATGGGAATTCTTGCTGTACCTGCAGTCGGAAAAGGGCCCTTGAAAAAAAAAACGAAACCCCCAACGAAGAGTAAACCCTAAACCCTTATTAATGCTAAATCTCCTGAACCCTAAACCCTAAATCCTAAACCCCTAAACTCCTAAACCCCTAAACTCCTAAACCCCTAAACTCCTAAACCCCTAAACTCCTAAACGCGAAGAGCCCCAGGTTGGAGCGACGCCTACAGGAGCTGCTAGCCGAGAGGCACCTAGCTCCCCAGGAGGCGCCTTCTTTGAATAGGGTTTAGGGTTTAGGGTTTAGGGTTTAGGGTTTAGGAGTTTAGGGGTTTAGGAGTTTAGGGGTTTAGGATTTAGGGTTTAGGGTTCAGGAGATTTAGCATGAATAAGGGTTTAGGGTTTAGTAATTAACTAGGGTTTGGGTTGTTGACCTCTAAACTGAGATTCACACGAACTCAGTTTTGGGGGAGTCTGCCAGTCTGCCTCTTTCGAAGTGGCTCAGGGCGGAACAACTTACGTTTTGGAGTTGAGGATGTCGTGGTGTTGTATATAGAATGAGCTTGTTTACCAGTGTCTTTCTGCTGAGTGAAGTTGCAGGGATCTTCTCTCTTTTTCAGCTCTGTCGCAGACATGGCACATCTCAATCCTGCAGACCCCCCCTCAACAAAGCAGGCAGATGCTAATACAGGAGCTTACATAATTACTAGCGCTACTTTGGGGGCTCCTTATTATTGTTATAGTTATAGTTTAATATACCCCAACACCCTATTCTGATTATTACGGCACCCTATATTACCCGCAGAAATATGGAAGCCTCAGGGCCTTGAAGCATCCATTTTTCAAAAAGCGTCTTCGAACCATGTGACTGTCACGAGCACTGTACCAGACTAAGTAACTCATTAGTATGTCAGTTGCAGGACAGGGAGGGAGAGAGAGAGAGAGAGAGACAGAGATAGGTAGATAGATATATTGATAGACACACACACACACACATATATATATATATATATATGGGCTAGCTGTATATATACACACACATAGGTAGAGACATATATGTATTTTTATTCATACATGTATATATGTAGGTTATAAGTATATGTGTATATATATGCACAGATTTCATCGTCTTTTAAGTTTCTAGATCATTCAAGCAAAACCTGGATCCGTGCTCCGCCTGAGTAAGGACCCTAACAGCGGCCTTGATCAGATCCGTGTGCTTTAGGGGCCTTAGTGATTAGAATAGGGGGTTCCCTTTAAAGGGCTCTTTATAAGGGTTGCGATAAGGGATACTATAAGGGTACTATAGTATAGGGGCCTTACAACTAGCATAGGGTTTTGGGGGGCCCAATATACTATAATTGTTTTTTGGAACCCCCCAAAATAGTGTAGGTATCTGTTTAGGCCCGTATAGTATAGAACTCTGTGCCTGGAGTCTGTAGGTACCCGCCGAAAACAACCTTACCTCCCCTCACCCTGGACCCGAAGTCCCCCGTAACCTCCTGAAATCTCCCAGACCAGCAGGTGATGGCAGTGTCCAAACTGAAATTACCAATCGGGAGGATGACTGTGCTGCGGTCTAAGTTGTCTCTGCCCACCTCGGCTTTGGGGTTTAGGGTTCTGGGTTTTGTGGTGTTGTGAATTGGGTTGTATTGGGGCTCAGGCTTCACGGTGCCTGCCAGAAGAAGAAGTTAGTGAGGCTAAACTTATTCTTTGGGGATGTGGAACCCAAATGCAAGACTCGAAATGCATAGAGACCGGCGGCAGGAGGGGTTTCAAGCAGTTCCTACCTTGACAAATTCCTGCAAGAGTTCCTTCAGGGCGGCTTTAAGGGTTATGCAGTCGTTCCTGCGACGGGTTTAGGGTTTAGGGTTTGACGTCGCCGTATGAAGGCTTCGATGCCTTGTGTGATCCTTGCCTACTGCTCAGGTTTGAAGCCAAACATAAGCGCCCCGTCTTCGAGGACTCGATTCCCCCTAAGGCTCCACGTATGCCTCAGAGTACCTAGACAGGAACCGCTTTAAAGCCGAAGTATAAATAAATAAATAAATAAATAAATATATATATATATATATATATACATATGCATAGAAAAATATAGAGGGTGCGTCGGAATACGGGCCCGTGTTTTTCGTGTAAAACGAGCGTTTTTTAGCATGTTCACAAGGATGTGTCAGTACAAGGTATGATAAGGTAGTATTGCTACTTGTAAATNGGTTGCGGGTTTTGGACCCAACTTGCTCATTTTGGGGCCATCGGGAATTGTTCGTTTTTTCGGGGGGCTTGGTGCTTAGGGGATCATCAACTCCATCACACAATTTGAAGTTCGGATCCCAAAAAATCTTACTACGCTTTGAGCCTCTTATGAACAGGGTGTCTGTTTGCCACTTATAGGTCCCAGTTACACAAACCATTCCCCTCTTGTTATGGCTGAGGGACGGGCTTGCCACCCATAAGATTTCTTGTACGTCTAAATCTATGAATGACCATTATCCTCAGGTCTCTGACCATTTGTTGAAGTTTGATACCCGTCATATTTTTTCNTATGGCTGAGGGACGGGCTTGCCACCCATAAGATTTCTTGTACGTCTAAATCTATGAATGACCATTATCCTCAGGTCTCTGACCATTTGTTGAAGTTTGATACCCGTCATATTTTTTCAAGTGATTCAAGTGCTGAATCCACCACATATCACCTGCTGTTAGCTGGCACCCAGTCAGCTTGATTAGGGCTTACAATGTCTACCACCCACCATGTTCTTGTCAAATTCCGGATCGCCAGCCGTCATCTCCTCTATGAGTTATGACTTAGACAAGGCTTTTTGGGTTTGTCACCCACTAGCTGTTGCTAAGGCCTTCGGTACAGATATGCCATTCACCCTCTCTCATGAGAATTTGGGATGCTATGGGCTCAAACATCTTGCGGTTTCAGATAGGGGCACCCGACCTGCCCAATTTGGAGTTGTCGGCACCGCATTGTCTGATGGGCTTGATATTTTTAATTCATGACCCAACATTGTTTATTAGATTTTGAGCGTCGCGTGAACCATGCATGCAGGCTAACACATATTTCGAACGTGTCTTCCGAACCACCTACTGCATCCTGTTTGTTTTGTATTGTCTCAATTGCTCCGATGTATGGCATATTTAGAACCCATCATCCCTAGCCACTTGGATGAATGTTGGCTACCT
>BGNK01001318.1:61355-95462 GCA_003297005.1 Symbiodinium sp. clade A Y106 | reverse complement strand
ATTTGCAGATTTCAGTGCACACTAGACATGGTAACATAGACACGCTGGTCAAGACAACTTGTATGCTGTATGGACTTGTAGTCAAAAACGCAGGCCCGTATTTCGACGCGTTCTGAAAATATATTTATAGATACAGGCACATGGAGCTTTAGGTTTCGGATGAAACCCTAAACCCTAAGCCGTACCCAAAATGTGCCATGTGCCATGGTCATGAGGCTTGCCAAGGGTGTGGCGGCATTGCTGACTGGGCAGGCACAAGATGGTAGAACCTTCTCTGTTGATGTGTACCAACCCATATCCTTCTTTGTTTATGTGTACTAACCCATATCGAAATTGTTTTGGACACACATAAATCCATTGTTACCAGTTGTTACTTACCCACCCACCTACCTACCTACCTGCCTGCCTACCTACATACCCCCCCTACATACATACATACGTACATGCACATCTCATGTTTTTGCCGATGTATTTTGCACTTGGCATTTCTTAGGTTGGGGAGCTTCAGCCTTTGGTACTCAAGGTTCTCTAGCCCGGCAGCTAGGCTCGGAAAATTTAGAGTGCAGAGGAGCACCAGCAACGCAGCGACATCGGAGTTCTAGAATGACTAAACCGCAAATCTTCAATCCCGTAAACCGAACGTAGGGGCCTCCATTGTGTACAGCAAGTGCACTCTTTGAGAATGTGATGCCCTCTCTGTAGGGATGTTAGTCGCGGTCTGTCCAGTTGGTTAGCCTTCAGTAAGAACTTTACTCTACACGTTTTTTGTTGGCATTTGTTTCTGTGCAGACATGCAGCTTAATCTTGGTGGCGAATGCTCAGTAGCTGGGAAAGGCGGCTAATGCCCTCCCAATGACATGCAATTTGCTCGATGCTACGCCACTACACCTGGTATGAACATCCTCGTCCTCATCACCGTCACTGCCATCACCATCACGAAGAATCAACGCTGCCAGCATCATCTCCATTTCGTCAACATCATAAATACAGTCAGCAACCGCGGTTGATGACCAACGCCGCCAAAATTACCACAGCGACCCCTTGCATCGTAATCTGTTTCTTTCCGTATTCATACGTATTCGCTACTCGTTACCACCAGAATATTAATCATCACCATAGGCATCACCATCACCTTCATCATCGTGACCTTTTGAATGCTTGATGACGATTGTCCCGTTTATATGCCACTGCTGCTGTTCGTAGGCTCAGTCCAGGTTCTTGAGTAGCGCCCGTTTGCACTTTTTCGTTTTGGGTTCCCTTCTTAAAACAGAAAAGTAGGAAGAAGGGCACCCTTATTATAATGGGTTTACTCAAGAACCTAGTAGTTTAACTTTGAGGCACCTGGGGCAGAGGGCTTTGCCGCTGCCGAGGGGCCCGGTGCAGGACTGCCTTTTAGTGAGCCGGAGTTTGGGTTTGGGGTTATGGGCTATAAGGGATCCTATGAGGGTTCCTTTAAGGAATCCTGTAAAGGATCTATAATGTTTAGGCTTTAGTGTTTGGGTTTAGGAGATTTAGGTTTTAGGGTTTGGGGGATTTAGGATCTTCGGATACCCTGATTACACTGAAGGACAACCTAAATCAAAGCACATGTGTGAATATGACTTGCAGCTTTGTTAAACGGGAGATATGCCATTCTACGATCGTCGTGAGGCATCCGGTAGGGCTTCCGTTCCGGAGTTGCAACGTTAAGTCTCCGCTGCACCGCAGTGCTGAGAGGTTTCCGTCTGAAGGGCTCCAGTGGAAAGTCCCGTCTGTCGGGAACCATGCGACGTCATGGCGCCTAGAGCTTACTGTCATGATCCTGTCAGCCACCTCAAAAGCAAGGCCACATTCAACAACAGCGTTCCTGATGAATCAAAGCCCGGCCTGCAGTACCTTCGCTTTGGCTGCTCCCGCTTTCCGCGGATGCTTTTCCAGACCATTCGGCGCTACTGATCTGCGTCGGGCAGGCTCATGAAGCAGTCAGCGTTGCCTTTGCGAGTATTGTTTCGGGCAGTCAGGTGGTGGAGGCGTCGTCGTCGTCGTCGTCGACGTCTTCGTTGTCGTCGTCGAAGCATTAGTCGCAGTGTTAGGAGCAGGAGGCAGGGGCAAGAATCAGAGCAAGAGCAGCAGTGGCAAGGCTGTTGTAGTAATAGCCGTGCCGCAGTCGTAGCGGCAGGAGCAGTAGCAAGCGTAGCAAACGTAGGAACAGCAGGGTAGGAGCAGGCGTGGCAGTAGGTGTGTCGGTCGCCGTAATTATTTCTGAGTAGTGGCATTATCAGCATGGAGCGCTACCGCAGATCTTGAATCTTTGAAGCTCCTGCACGCGGGTGGTTCGGCCATGTCACTCGTGTTTGCGAGCCTCAGCTCTAAACCCGAAGTCTTAGATCCAAAACCGGACGTGAGCCATATTGCATGGCAGAGCCCCATAGCCCTAAACCCGAAACCCTAAACCCTAAAGGCTATGCTCGGCACACTTGAAGTTAGGAGTCCTAAACCCTGAACCCTAAACTCCTAAGTTAGGAGACTGGATAGCCGCTGCCAGGAACAGAAGCTGCCCGTGCCTGCCACTGGCGGGTACATGTCACAGGGCCGCGTTTTGGAGGGTTGGGGCTTAGGAGTTTAGGCATACGGATTTAGAATGTCGAGTGTTTAGGGTCCTGACCCCTTCAATTCCGGGGTTTCGGGTTTGGAAAACCCTAAACCCTAATGTTGTGTCTTTGTGGAGCGGTTTGATTCGGCTTCAGGGAGTAAGCTAAGTACCACGGAGATGATACTGACTCCGTTGTGATGTTTTGGGGCTTATAGTTCCCAAACTCCTCAACCCTAAACCTCTATGCCACTAAACACTGAACTTAGGTCAGCGACCCCTAGTACAGCACCATCCAGCAGCGAATCGTCGCCGAAGACGCGGAATCTCGGCTGTATCCAGAGTGCTGTTTCTGTACAAGACGTGCAGCAGGGTTTCAAACGGGCTCACAGTAGGGCTTAGGCAATGTTAAGCAGCTTGGCATTTGCATGTTTCATGAACATGGTGCGTTACCTTGGTTGGAAGTACTTCAAGCCTGTTATTGAACATCCGCAAATCTTCCTTTTTCGGAGGGTAACACCACACAAACAAAGCCAATAGTAGGTTTGGGATATGGGAGTTTCCGAAAATAGCGGACCCTAATATAGTACCCTGAATAGTAGGATCCCTAATTTCGGAAGCTCCCATATGGGGTAGGGTTGAGGGCCACGGGTTCAAAGTGCACGGTACTTTCCAGTTTTCGTGTTGCACATAGAACCATAGCTCGTTGCCTGAATACCAGGATCTTCGTTTTCTGCTTATGGGCTCACCTGCATACCGAGAAGCTTGCTCTCCGGCATCCCCACCAGAGACTGCTGTCTCTGTACATTCCGGAACTGCGGCTCTTAGCGTTAGCCTGTACCAGTTCCAAAAGTAGGAAGAGAAACCCCGAGTTTAAATGCTATAGTTCTCATTGTTTCGGGTGCTACCAAGGACCCGAAAGGACGACGACAGGCCAGCTAGCCGCGCCAACGAGCGGGTTGTGATAGAATATCGATAGAGGTGCCTGCATTTCGGAGGGTTTCTGCGCAGGTAGCATTGCTCTACAAGAGAGCCCAAACACCGCGTAATTGGGAAATATATCCAAGGACCTCTCTACCCCCCCCCCCTCTATTGAAGGGGTAGTGAGCTCTCTCGGGGCAAGCTGAAGATGACGTGTGCCGAAAGAATAAGGGCAGTTTAGGGGGTTTTGGGGTAGGGTTCAGGGCTTCGGGGGTTTAGATTTATGATTTCGGGTTTTGGGGTTTGGTCAGGATTTAGGGGTTGAGGGTTTGGGAGCCCCGCTGGCAGGTATGAGGAGCGACTTACGAAACATCATCGGGAGATACCAGTGTTACAGCTACCTGAATTAAAGAAGGGCTTGTGGGCTTTGTGCTCAAGGGCATTCTAGTAGGAAGCCCGAGCCCTAAGCCGTCAAACCTCTAACCGGAAGCTCTATTAGCCCTGAACCTTCAGACCCCCAACCCCTGAACCGTAAATACAAAACCCTCAAACAAGGCTGAACCTGACCCCAAGGGTCCAAGTACCTGATAATCATATACTCTCCAAAATCCTAACCTACATAACTACTATCCTAAAACCGAGTACCTTATTATTGGGTCCTTTGGGCCCTTTGGGTGAACAGGCCCACACAGCTGCCATCGCCCACGGCACTGGCACGGCAAGCAGACGCCAAGCCGCCAGGCCCTTCAGAAGCAAAACTGCAAAGAGCCCATATGGCTTTATAAGGTTTCATGTGATCGTATGTGGTCTCTCTAGATTGATTCAAAAGACATATGTATGTGTATATATATCTCTATATATATAGATGGATAGATAGACAGATAGAGAGAGAGAGAGAGAGTTGCACATGGCCGTATAAGTATAACATCTGTACGCAGCGCTTCAAAACCTAGCAAACAGACGAATAGAGCCTACAAGGCTATTTGCAGCCTTCAACCCAGCTACTATGCACATCTAAAATCACGCAGGGTGGGCTATAAGTTACCCATTAAGTCCCCCTAAAAGCTTCAAACCCCGAAACGCTTGACAAGCAAACAACAAGCAAAGAAAGCCACAATCAGAACAAGACTAAGCCCAAAAGCCCATGAAACAACGGAATTAATTGAACACAAGGCCACCCAACACGGTAAACATCCCTATAAAGCCTCATCCCCTGAACACTATAAACCCTAAATCCCAGACTCCTAAACCCTAAAAAAACCCAAACCCTAAACCCCGAAACCCTAAACCCCCAAACCCTAAACCATACAAGGCGGCCCAAAGCTAGCGCTGCTGGGCCGACCTCCATCAGTTGCGGACCTCGAGGCCAGCCAGGGCTTTCAAATCTACCGAGCTTGTTTAAGTTTAGGGTTTAGGGGTTTAGGGTTTCAGTTTAGGGAATAGGGTTTCAGTTTAGGGAGTAGGGTTGAAGTTTGGGGTTTGGGTTTTTGTGATGGTAATTATGCATCTTTTGGACTAACGGTGCTCTTTTAAGACTAAGGTGTTCTTTTAAGACTAAGGTGTTCTTTTAAGGGCTTTCATGGAGCTGTAGCGTCACTTGCGGTCGGGAGCCCCGAACACTGCGACTCCTCGATCTTTCGCAACCCTAAACCCTAAACCCTAAACCCTAAACCTAAACCCTAAACCCGAAACCGCATTCTGAAAGACTGCCTAGACCCTCCATCTAACCTCTATTAGACCCTAAATGCCCCTTATTTGGGACCATATACCCCTATTTGAGGGTACAAGGAGGGTCCTGGTGAAGTTTAAGGTTTTCACAAGGCCTTAAACATATTGGGGGAAAAGATGTTTTCCCCAATTTGTTTAGTATTTGTTCAGACAGGGCAAGGCCAAGTGGATGTAAAACCCTGCTATCGCCCTCACAACTGCATAATTTCTGAGCCGCACAAGCCAAAACCCGAAGCCCCGCAAGCCCACTCACTGAGTTTCCCAGGGGAAACCGGGAGACATGAAAACCCAGAGCAACAAACAGTACTTGTTTCAGGCCCTGCAAGCCTCATGTCAAGTTTAATGGGTAGTTTTAAGTCAGGTTACCGGTGTCTTAGTCGGGATGGTGGCTGCAGCAATAGCTGCTTCAAACCCCTAAACCCCCAACGCTCAGGTCGTTCTAGACTCCATGGGGGACGTTGGCTCTGCCGGGGTGGTTTCGGATCGATCAAGCGGCAGCACGGCAGGGAAGGGGGCTGCGGAGCGCTCGTAGGGTTCTTGGGCTCTCCGGAAGCAGTGGTCGCTTTATCTCAGGCAGATATACTCGTTGGGCTCTGTTGTGATTCTGCGGACGGAATTCCTGCTTTTTGCGGTGTTGGGCTTCAGGGGGGTTGAGGCTATGAGTTAGGTTTTTGTAGAATGGCATGCGGAACCATGGAGTTCATGCTAAGGTTGGGATGGGAGACAAGGGTGTCGCATTGAAGCTGTAGGATTTTAGGGGTGTTGTCGTGTGCTGGAGCATGCTGGGCTCTCTGCCAGGATTTGTGGTTGTGAGTAGGGTTTACGGATTGGGCATTGAAGATGTCAGGCTCAGGGGGTTAAGAGAGATGGCTCCTTCCTACTTGTAGCAGGTCCCTTTAAACATGCGAGTGCCTACGTGGGTGAGAGCTATCTATGGAGATGAGGACTCTGTGGCGGAGGGCTAAGGGTGACGGTAGTATGTAGTAGCAGCGACAGGACAAGTCGAAGTGGAGGTAGAGGCAGAAGTAGAAGTAGAAGTAGCCTTCGTCGTAGTCGCAAGCGTAGTCGAATTCGAAGTCGTAGTCGTGGTCGCAGTGGTGATGGTACCGGTAGTGGTGCCCATCGTCGTCGTCATCGGGCTCGTGCAGCACACGGTGTGAAGACTACGAGGGCTNCCCCCCCCCCCCCCAAACCCTATTCTGAGTAAGGCCCCTATACTAGCTGCTCCACCTGAGGATCCGGCAAAACCCGTCGTGTCTGCTGGGAGGCACTTGGTGGAATTGGAAGCACGGTTTGGGAGAGTCACGGTTTGGGGTTTAGGGTTGGGTGTAATAATAGTTCTTCCGATTGCCTTGGCAGTTGCTACCATAAATAGTAGATGCGACCATGAGGATTGCTTCAACTCTGTTGTGCATTAAGCCCAGTCGGAATTTGCAACTGGATCGCAATCCGATAGATGCTCAAAGCGCCAAGTCAGACCAAAAGCGTTGAAGATGAAGTGTCCACAGTTCCTCAAATTCAGTGGCCTGTGCTTTCTACTGGGATGGTCAAAGAAATCCTAAACCCCAAGTCCGAAAAAGCCCTGAAGCCCTAAACCCTTATACCCAGGAGCTCAAACCTTCTCGCCCTGAAAGCTTAAACCCTAAAACCCTGAAGCCCTAAACCCTACATCCAAAGCCCCTAAAGCCCCTAAACCCTTCTTCATCCTTTGTAGGATCCCGAAAAGGCACCCTTATAGGATCCCTTCAAAGGAACCCTTCCTCCAGCCCTGACCCTCAAAATCTAAACCATCAATCCTGGTGTTTCGTAGCCCAGATGCAGCACTTGGACCTTCGACGCTGGACCTCCCAAGTCGATAGCAATGCGCTGAACTCCTTTAATAATTTCAAGAAGCGCGAATAGGTTTTTTTTGGGGGTGTATTGTAGTATAGTTACACTAGTTACAGTATTGACGGATAGGGGGCCATAAGGAAATACTGTGTTTCAGAACAGTTCAATCAAACGTCACAAAGCCCGACCAAGCCTCGTGGGGTTCAGGGCTTGGGTTTTAGAATTAAGGTACCTGTTGCCGGACCTCAAATGAATGTAGAGCAACCTGTCAATGACAGTAGCACAGGGTTTAGAATAATGAGGTAGTATGGTTATCCCCTGTTTAGTTCTCTCTGTAATTCTACTAAACCCCCCAAAACCCTAACCCCCACAAACCCAATATGACACCACTAAACTCCAAACCTGCAAACCCTAAACCCCAAAAGCCCAATGTTACAAAACCGAATGAATAAACCCTACAAAACCTAAACCCCCAAAAACCCCAAACCTCTAAACCCCTAAACCTTAAACCCCTAAACCCCCGAAAACCCAATATTGCATAATCTATGGACAGGTGGCGGTACTCCGATCCCTTATAAACCCCTTTAAAAGGAATTCTTTTTAAAGGGATTAGTGGGCAGGTGGCAGTGCTCCGAGGGGATCTCTGCTCGCCCGAACGGATCCTCGCGGAGCTTTCGACCGCAGCAGACGTCTCAGGGAAAGCTTCTTCAAGATAAGCATTACAATATATATATGTATATGTATATGTATATGTATATGTATATGTATATGTATATGTAGATGTAGATGTAGATGTATATGTATATGCATGTGTATATGTGTATATAAATATACAATGTATATTTATAATGTTGTCGTTACGTTATCTTGCATTATAACATGTAAGATAATATAGCTATGATTGATTGTCTTACAGCTCTATCTCACTCTGTGTATATATATATACACATGTACATACCTATATTTATGTGTATATATATATATATTGCATGTGTGTATATATAAATAAATAAGGTTATATGCATGTGCATATATATATATACATATGCATATGCATATGCATATGCATATGCATATACATATGCATATACATATACATATACATATACATATACATACACACACACATATATATATATATATATACAGACATACGCATGTACGGATTTTTGGACCCTACGCCGTCATGTTGCCCTACCGGAACTGTATACCTTCAAGGACACATCCGCAGAAACCAGCTACCCCATATTGCGTGGTGACGCTGCTGTTCCTAAGGCCCTATAGAACCAAGCCTCATAGTACATATAGCACCGAGTACCCTCCCAATTAGTTTGGTGAATGTGCTCTTCAGGTATGTTTCATGCAAAGGCCCCGTTTTTTTTAAAGGCCTGAATATCAGGATCCCTACGGAAGTCCTTGTTAAGGGGTGAGGTCTTTTTCCTTGGGTGCTTCTTCGGCTCACATTAGGTGCGAGGGGCTGCCATCTCCGCAGCCGGCATCGGCGGCTCCGCTTCGTTGAACAGCCCTCTGGGCAAGGCCGGGTTTAGGGTTCATAAGGTTCGGGGTTTAGGGTTTTAGCCTCCCCGTTTTCAGGACTTGTATCAGGAAATCATAGTCATGAACCCCCGGAAAAAGTGGGTTCTGTAGGTTTTGGGGAACAGGGCCATGTAGGGTTCAGGGTTAGGGGCTTCGATAGTTATGTTCTCGTGGCTTCGTGAACATCGTTTTGGTTTAACAGGGCTCAGATCCCGTGTTTAGGGGTTCTTGTAGGGACTCAGTTAGGGTTTTGGCTGCACGGGGTTCGGTCGTAAGTTTGAGGGGCTGGCGTTGAGCTGGATTTGCGGTTGTTGGCTTACGGCCCAGTTCAGGTTGATTTCTTGGCCGGAAGATGGTGTCGTTTTTTGTTTCTCCATTTTGTTGTCGGGTGTTCTGCGGGGTTCAGGCCATTTGAGAAGTAGAGGTGTGCAGTTGCGTGAAGAGAAGTCAGACTGGTTTTCATAGTGCAGAACGCGGACGGTTGGGTGCAGGTTCTGATGCTTTCTGCCGTAGGAGTTCGAAATTGAGCCCCTAAACCCTAAATCCTTAACCCTAAACCCTAAACCCTAAACCCATTACAGCATTCATCTTCAAGTGTTTCGGATCGGGGGCCACCCATCCAGAATTCACAACCCGTCCGCAACCATATAATTTGAACTTCTCAACCAATCCCTAAACCCGAAACCCCAAACCTTACCTAGAGTCACTGTTGTCTCCATTGTGGTTCCTTGTTGGTTGAACCAGTTTTTATACTTAGCGTCCTATAAGGTTTCCCATAAGAGCAAACTAGCAGAAGGAACTAGTAAATACAATGGAGACTATCGGCAAGCCCTAAACCGATCACCAGAAGACTTCTGAAGTCAAAGTCTAGTGCTTGTCAGGAGCTGGCGGACTCTTGGCCTTGCCCGCCCGTCTTGCGGTTTAAGGTTTTGGGATGTTTTGGATTGGGATTCAGTTTGTCTCACAGTTCGGGCGGTTTAGGGTTGGGATTCAGGGCGGTGAGCAGGGACCGGCGACAGGGTTGTCTAGACAGTGCCTTCGCCCTCCTCTTGGCCGCTTCCTTTAAAATTGAAAAGTGAGAGTTGAGTGAAAGGAAAAGATGGCAACCTGTGTGGTGAATTCACGGGTTTGCTGAGGATTAGTGGTGTCATGGCACGGCAATACTGGGCCCCAAAACTACGCCATCCTGACGCTCTGCTATGAAGCAAATGTGAAGCCCTTGGACAAGCCTTCGATTTTTGTGGCCCTTACATGAAACCCGATACTAGTATGGAAGTAATTAGGTCCCCAAGACCATAGTATGCAGGGGAGTATATCAAAGCCAGCACCCAACCACATTGATCACAAGGAGACGCTGCGCCGACGAGTCACCGCACCCGAGATCCGAAAGATCGTCATCTGAGCCCTTCCAGAAGCTCTTGTTCAGCAGGGTACTTTGGAGTCGAAAAGGTAGGAGGGGTATTCCAGAGTTGAGATGCCCGGCTAATAAGGCAGGAACAACTCAAACTGAGCACCTTGCATGCCGAAATGCCCTCAAGTATGCCGTGCAGCAAATGTAGTCGAGAATTTGATGATCTGTAGAAGAAGTCTTTGACCTAGATGCATGCGGCAAGGCAGGAATGCGCAGCCCGAATGTGGCCGACACAAGGGCTGATGTACGCAGCAACAAGACGGGCGTGTCGATTCCTGGTGCTTCTGCGCCACAAGCGCTTCTGGGGCCCCGATACGGAGTTTCTAAACGACTCATGTGGGAGTTTCAGACCATAGGGACCCTTCAGATGGACAATAAACAAAGAAGGATCCTCAATCTACGGATCCCCACAAAAAATAGCTCGATTGTCAGCAACTCCCACGTAGCTTGCAGCGATTGGCTGTTCTGGGCGAGTCATTGCGGGCTTCTGCTTCCCAGATCTGAAGTTCCTTCCGAATACGGAAGCTGGTAGCTGGTAGCACTAGCAAGAGTATCCCTTCGGACTCCGTAGGGTTTAGGGTTTAGGGTTATATACCTACAGTACAACGTATACTGGAGAGAAACCTGCTCTCATCGTAAAGGCCCTAAGAAGGGTCAAGCAGTAGCAGGCCCCAAACGGGGCATCCTCTTGGTCGCTTAGTCACACTGTTTCGTATTAACCCTAAGGCTCTGAGGACTCATATTTTGAGGCTTTTGGGCTTAAAGACCATATTATATAAGGCTTTTGGGCCATTTTGAGCCTTAGGGTAAGAGACCTGACCATGAAGTATGTCATCTAGGAAAGGTACTAGAGTTCAGGACGCGGGTTTAGGGTTCAGCGTTTAGGTTCAGGGTTTGGGTTTGGGGTTTAGCCATCCCTTTCCACAGCCCCCAAGGGTCCAAGTACCTAATAATCATATACTCTCCAAAATCCTAGGTCCCTAAGCTACATAACTACTATCCTAAAGCCGAGTACCTAATTATTGGGTTTTTTGGAATTTCGGGGAGCTGTATCTTGTGAAGGATATGTCCTGTAAGAGCAGAAAGTCGCCCGGATCCCAAGTTTTCACCGCGGCCAAGCCCTACCTCAACCCCGAACAACCTACCCGTTTAGGGTTCCCCAATATGATTTCTTTATATGAGTCCCTGAAAAGGTGGGTTGTTTGGGGTTAAGGTAAACGTAAAGCATTGTCTCAACATGCAAAGCCCAGACAACAGCAAACTTGTTTTAGAAATGACCTTAATCTTGATGCGAAGCCTCCCGTGTAGATGCGTTAATGAGCTGTGCTGCCAGAAGGATGCGTCCGACCCTGCTTCAAGCAAGCGCCACATGCCCGTTGGGGCTTTGCTAGACCAAACCCTATAAACTCTAGACCCTATAAACTTTCCCTAAACCCTATACCCAAACCCTAAACTCTCAACACTTTCTTCGTTGTTCGACGCCATGCTGCAAGGGGACGATCGCCGCAGCGACAGTTAGATTCGTAGCAATTTTAATGTGGGCAAAAGTCAGATAAACGAGGTTTCAGTTCATCTCGAGTTCTGTGACAAGACTCACAACCTCGTCGAATTGGCAAGTTCTAGCTGCACAAGAAGCAACACACACACAGACACACACACACACACACACGCGCACACACGGGGACACACACACACACACACACACGCGTGTGTGTACAGAGACACAAAGCAACAACCATTGCTCGTGAAGCGATACATTCTTTCGGCATGAAGCACGCGAGACACACCCAACTTAGCATCGAAGTTGACAGAATACGTACTCTACACGGCCCAAGGCATTTCTGGCGCCGTCTATATGCTATAAGCTACTTAGCAAATGGATCCCCTCTGAATGAAAAATTGAGTAATATAGGGGCATATAAATAATTGCCAATGTTTATTGCGGGGTTCCTTGCTATAGTTACAGTATGCTATACCCCTTGCAAGTCCGAGTCCCCGTTCTACTTAACAACGCCCCTATAGTACCTAAAAGAGCACTGCACTTTGGAGTCAAAGCCCGAACCCCCAAAGCCTTACATCCGCCCCGCCCCCCCCCCCAACCACAAGGGTTTCATGCATGCATTGTATGATGCTGTATGCCTTTTGCTTTGCCAATTTGCCCGCTTCACGAACCGCCTGCATTCACTCCGATAACGTGTAGTCCGAAGGCTCCCAGCAGGGTTCTGCATGGGTTGTAGGGGAGTAAGTTTTAGGATTCTGCAAGGTTTTACAAGAGTTCTACCGGGTGCTGTAGGGGTTTAAGGTTTGAGGTTCATGTTCTCTGCTTCAGGAATTAGTGTTTCAGGTTGCAGGGTAGTTATGTTGAATGTTGGGGAAGTCGTCAGCTCACTGCAGGGTCAAAGTATAGGGTTATATAAGTTATATAGACTTGATTCAAGTCACCAGGAAGATATTTGTCAGGACCTCGAAGTAACATTTGCAAGTACTACAGGTTCCAAGGTTAGCCTCTGTCTCATGGGAAATGTTATTTCGAAGAGCAAATTAGATCATGATGCTTTTAGATAATATTAAAGGCAAGAGACAGTGAAGTTCTATGGCTTGTGAAAGGGTCATGTATTTGCGAGTCCAAGTGACACGTTCATGCCAACACAATTGTTTGAGAACTGTGGAGCAATGCCTACGAAAACTCAAAACCCTAAACCCTAAACCCTGACCCCGAGGCCCCCACGAAACCCCTTAACTCCTCAGCCCCAACGCCACACCCAAGCACTCCCGACGCCTTACAAAACAAGCACAAAATCCTCAAATCAGGCCAAAACCCCAAGCATGAGCACATAGGGTTTACCTGCATCCCCAAACCCTACAAAACAGTAGGTTTTGACCCCTTAATTAGAGGGTCGAACCCCTAAAACGGTAGGTTTTTGGATCCCCAGGTACGGTTTAGGGAAAGCCGAAATCCTGCAGCCTGAAACCCTTTAATTAGCCCTTCTTCACCCTCGTAGAGCCCTTGGAGTTGAACCTTGCAAAAGCGCGCCTAGAAGCAAATCCCGAGACCCACTGGGGAGCCTGAGTGGTTGAGTCAGCCAGCTGTGGAGAGCGTCCGGGTTGAGGTTGGAGTTTTTAAGGTTTTCTAAGGCTTCTTTTCGGGTGTTGTACCCTATAAATCCTAAACCCTAAATTGCGCCCTAAAAAAACCCTAAATAGTGGTTTGAGGGTGTTAGGGCGTGGGGTTTGGGGCGCAGAGTTAACCCAGAGGCTTCTTCGGTTGCAGGGCTTGGGCCCTGCGCTCAGTCAAACCCTGCGAGCGAGCGGCGTGAGGAGAAAGGGATTTAGCGTTGCCTAAAGTCTCCATTGTAATTACTTCCCTTTTTGGTGGCCTTATAAGACTCAAAAAAGATACTTGGTCAAACATAAACCTGGATAACCCAAAGAAAGAACTAGACTGGAGACTGTTGGTAGGTGACTCTCGCAAGTCCGCAAGTTTGCTTTGCACTTCCATGCGCGACCCAAGTCTCTCGAGCTCGAAGTATTCGTTGGAGGCTGAGGCGACTTCAGTACATAAGATAAGTGTGAAGCTTTGCGAGTAGCTTGCAAACTTATTGACTAAGTGTCCTGATCCTTCCAGCCACAAGCCGATGGCAGCTGTGCCACATTCAGCACTCGACGAGACCATGGCTGCGACGAGTGAGAGCTCCGACTCCTTGCGTTTCCGCGTCAGCAAGCTGGGTGGTGAGGAGCAGGACGTGCAGGTTGAGAGAAACTGCAGCCTGGGGGAGTTTAAGAGCATGCTGGTTGGGCGGGGCCTAGCGAAAGAGGGGCTGGCAGTGGATTTCATCGTGGAGGGGGTGCTCATGAACTTGAGTCGTGGTGCAACGATTGGTGAGCTCAACTTGGCAGAGGACTGCGAGTCTAAGAGACGAGCCCCCACCCCGCCCCCCAGTAGGGTTTAGGGGTTTAGGGTTTAGGGATTACGGGTTTAGGGGTTTGGGGTTTAGGGGTTTAGTAATTTAGGGATCATCTATAAGCTTCTGCTCAAAGGAGCATGGAAGATATCAATCGTTCAGCTTTGAAGGATTCCCATCTGGTGGTTATCACTCGGAGATCGCATGATTACGGGCAAATCCGCGAAGTACAGTGCATGGTCAAGTCCCACCAGTGGCCGCAGGGTGTGCTGACAACGACAGAGGGCCATTTGTACGTCTGCCACTGGGGCGGCCAACTTCAGGCCGGGTAGGGGCCTAAATTACCTTTAAACCTTTAAAGGGCTATATGTAAGGGTTACTATAAGGGATACAATAAGGGTACTCTAGTATAGGGGCCTTAATAATTAGAATAGGGTTTTGGGGTATATTATACTGTACTTGCAATAAGGAACCCACCCCAAAAATACTATTGGTAATTATTTAGGCCCCTATGCTAGCTGAAGACCATCACTAAGTTATTCAATTGTTGTAGATGGGCGCTTGGTGAAGATGAGGACTGCGATTACGTGGTTCCTGCAGCTGACGGTGACAATGATGGTCTTTAAGCCTGATGAACGTGACAATGGTGATGCTGACGATGATGAGTGTGTTGCCAGAAGGAGAAGGAGGAGGAGGAGGCGGGACGGATGATGCCGATGCAGACAACAACGAGGACGTCGCACGCGAGCGCAGTTCATAAGCGTGCCAGACACGAAGAAGCAGATGTGTTTTAATGATGATTGCGACGGCAACGACGACGATGATGGTGGTGATGATGAGGATAGGATGCGGATGGTGATGGTCATGGTGATGATAACGATGGTGGTGGTGGTGGTGGTGGTGGTGATGGTGGTGGTGGTGGTGTGAGGATGGTCAGAGTGATGGTACTTGTGATGATGATGGTGATGATGGTCATGGTGATGATGATGGTGATGCTGTTGTTGTTGTTGATGATGATGATGTTGAAGCTACTGTTGTTGATGGTGATGAAGATGATGATGTTGAAGCTGTTGTTGATGATGATGTTGATGTTGATGTTGATGGTGATGGTGATGGTGATGGTGATGATGGTGGTGATAGTAATGATGGTGATGGTACTGGTGATGATGATGATGACGCCGATGACGATGGTTATCGTTTTGGTTGTGGTGCTGGTGCTGGAAGTGGTGGCGGTGGTGGTGTCGGTGGAAGTTGCGTCACTGCGCCACGATTCAGGTATACGACCTTGAGCTAAAGCTGCTGCGGGAGACAGTCTTGAAGTCTCCTCCAGTGGTGCACCCAAGCCAGATGGCCACCAGACTCCTACTTTAGTTTTTAAGGCCATAATCAAGCAATAAAACGATGCCATGTAACTTCGAGCAGCAGGGGGCAGAGTAGACAACGCAGTATGCCTGGGAACTACACATATAATTGCCGGACAAGCTCGCCACTAACATAGATTAAATGCTAAGCTTCAGAAAAGCCCTAAACCCGAGGCTATGGCGCCAAGTGGGGAATTGGTCATGGCCTGCTGGGATGGCAGTGTTGCTGTGGTCGACTCAGGCACCTTCGTGTTCGCACAGGTAAGCTTCATTGTTGGTTATGTGTATGAGATTGGCTATGCATGAGGCCTTTTCAAGAATTTTGGTGAGCGTCTATCTAGGGCTCCCCTTAACTTACTCATGAGTTTTCTGTTGGTTTCAATCGGGGAACATAATGCTAGAAGAACCAACAGCGGGCGACCACTTCTGGGCGAAAGAACTCAGCAGCTGAGGCACGCTCGAGCTGGTAAGGATGATTCCTACAGCGCAACGACAAAAAAGCACAGGTCGCACAGCTGGATTCCAAGAAGATTGTTTCCCACATAGCCCGAAGAGCGAGTAAGCATTACCCTACTACGCAAAGTAGCACTCAGACGGTCAATATGCCATCTTTAGAGAAAAGTAGCAAACTTTCGAATGCCTGGATCCCTAATATGATTTCTTTATATAAGTCGTCAAAAAGGTAGGTTATTTGAGGTTAAGGTAAGTCATGGTCCCACCAGGTCTCGCCATCCAGGAAGAGGAGCTGTTCGTGTCGCACCTTGGCTCTGGGCAAATCGACGTCTTCAACCTGCAAACCGGGCAACACCTGCGCAACTCAGCAGACGAGTAAATAACCTTTCGCTGTTTTGGCGTACCATATCCCCCTAAATTCTGAAAGAGTGCCTGCATGCCCCTGAGAAACTGGACAAATAATGCAGGGGCCTAAACAATTATAAATACTATTTTGAGGGTTCCTTATTCTAAATATAGCATAATAAGCCCCACAACCCTATTCTCATGTTTAAGGCCCCTATACTAGAGTCAGGGTCCTATGGAGTTGGTAAGGTAAGGAGTCTGCAACAAGTGGGTTCTGGTCGGTCGGGGTAGGGTTGAGGGTTGAAGTGAACTGTAGGGCAAAAGGCTCTAGGGAACACTTGCCTCNCAGGGTCCTATGGAGTTGGTAAGGTAAGGAGTCTGCAACAAGTGGGTTCTGGTCGGTCGGGGTAGGGTTGAGGGTTGAAGTGAACTGTAGGGCAAAAGGCTCTAGGGAACACTTGCCTCTTCTCCTTCTTCGGGGGTGGCCATGGTTCGACGCCTCATCAGTTAAAGTGGATCGGGCAAGATTTTGGCTTTGCGAATCTGGGGGTAGTTATTGGTGGGAGGGATGAACATCAGGGCGAAATGCCCAGCACAAAGGCTACATCTCGGTTAACCCCGTCAATGGCGCGATCTCCGTGTCTATGGACGATGCACACTATGTGGCAATCCTGGCGCCACCCATACAGAGTGATTGACGTAATATAGGGGCCTAAATAGTATCCCTNTCGGTTAACCCCGTCAATGGCGCGATCTCCGTGTCTATGGACGATGCACACTATGTGGCAATCCTGGCGCCACCCATACAGAGTGATTGACGTAATATAGGGGCCTAAATAGTATCCCTCATAGTAACCCTTATATAGAGCCCTTTAAAGGTAACCCCTATTCTAGTTATTAAGGCCCCTATATGAGTCGCCTCGAAGGTCAAGAGTCCCGAAACGGGACGTAACGGCACGAGCTTGGTTGTACAGGAACTCAGGCCGAGAGCCCTTCAAAAGACGGTTTGTCCAGGTGGGAGTTTCCGAAAATTAGGGGTACCTTATTTGGGGGTCCTTATAATAAGGATCCTGCTATTTAAGGTACTATATTAGGGTCCCCTCTTTTCGGAAACACAGCCCAACTGTATCCCGAGCCCCTAAAGCATCGATATCGTATGAGACCGACCCTCTTCTATGCCCATGGTTAAGCCTCGACCGCAGACCCTAAACATCATAGGCCCGAAGCCCTGTAGCTTTGGACTTTTCAACCCGAGAGTCCAAAGACCTGTGGATGCTAGTAAGAATTATATGATAGTAACACTAGCAATACATATAATGATGACAGCAGTAATAATGATACATAGTTCTAAGACTAATCATCGCAATCATACCTTTCAGGGCTTGGGAGGCGACAGATTGTTGACATAGCATTGGGTTTGGGTTGGGAATTGGTGGAACTGGTCTTCGAAGCTGCTGGAGTTGCGGGCGGTCGTGGGAAGTTGCTGCTTTGCCTCCCCAAATCCCAACTCCGAACTCTCAGCAGTCTGAGCCTGATTCCTCGTAGCACCACCCGCTCTGAGCCCCAAGTTAATGGGCTGTAAGGACGCAGCCTCGAGCTGCAACAGTCTTGCGGGGTTGCAGGCTTTGGGTGAAAAGTTTCGAGTTATGGAGGCCCTAAAACCTAAACCCTGAACCCTGTCCTTAAACCCTAAACTCGAAAGCCTAAACTTTCAAAACACACCTTCTTCTTTCATTTCGGAATGAAGGATCTCCCTCGTGTATGGGGGGGGGTGGCACGGAAGCTCGGCACTCGAAAGTTCCCTCACATGGGAGTTTCCGAAAATTAGGGTACATTATTTAGGGGTCCCCATAATAAGGATCCTACTATTTAGGGTACTATAATTCGCGTCCCCTATCCTATTTTCGGAAACTCCCAGATGAACAGCAGCTCGGAGAAGAGATAGCCGTTGCAAGAGGTCTTATAGTAGGCCTTGCATAAGGGGACCTCCAACATCAAGAAAAAATCTCGTCCTCCTCATCATCATCGTCACCTTCACCCTCAATCATCATCATCATCGTCATCATCATCAGAATCATATTCATCTCGTTGTTGGATACGGCTGTACCAGGAATGTTCGTGAGATGAGTACCTGTGAGAACAGTGCATGATAGCATTGCTATGATGATGTTCATGCAGTGGTATGTGTTCTTTACTAAATGTCTGTTGACGGGTCCGCCGCTCTTGCATCCAATCGAAAGACTAGCACGATGCCACAGCAGTCGCGGGACTTCAGTTTTTGCGAAATACTTAAGCACTGTTTTCCTCACGGCACCGAGCGGCAATTGTGTTAATACAGCAACCGGATCAAGAAACCTTGGGTCTTTATCAGGTTTTGTATATGAATCCTACTGTTTTGGGGTCATAGAACCAGCGTTTCTTAATTATTCTTGATATGGTTCCTACATGAGGCATACTTGTTCCTGCCAGCAGGTGTAATCATCTGTAGACCGGTTTAGTGGCTGAGCGTGCAAAGCTCCTGAGGGGCAATACGACGGCGCAACGACAAACGAGTATGTCAATGGTATTAGGATTGCTAGCAAAACTTACCTGTCAGTCTTTTGCCTTAGAGCTTTGTCCCCCTTTGTTTCTCAGACCTATAAACGATATAAGCGTCAAGCCCTGAATCCTAAACCCAGCTTGTTCGCAGACGGGTGGCCCAAAACGTCAAGTAGTTTGGCTCTTGGCTGAACCACAGTGCGTGCACAACATGTCCGCAACGGGGCCGATGACGACCAGGCACATGCAGGACTATTCGAGTAGTCCTCTAAATTGGGGCCCCTTTACCGGTCCCTTCCTTCTCTTGGGTGCCGAAGTAGGGTTTAGGGTTTTAGGGTTTAGGGTTTAGGGGTTTAGGGTTTAGGGTTTAGGGAAGGGACCCTAGTTTAGAGAACTGCCCATTACTTGGTTGCTTTGCTTAGACGGGCATAGGGTGTATCGGACCCGGGGCCTGACGTTTCGGTTCGGTTTAGGATTTAGGGTTTAGGGTTTAGGGTTTAGGGTTAGGGTTTAGGGTTTACGGTTTGGGTTTAGGGTTTAGGGCCGGGTTTCCCAACGAAGAACCTCCCCCCCCCCCCAGCCCTGAGTCTGAGAATGCTCTACTTTTTTCAAATGCTCCGAAGACCAACGATATTCTGGGTATACAAGCAGGAATAATAACTCTCCATAGGGTTCCTCATTCGAGTTATGGTTTAATAACGTATACTATCCCCCAGTCTTTTTTGCTGATGGCCCTTGTATGCCCCCAAATCCTGAGGTGTATTTTGGTTCCGGGCCCTAAACCGAAAAACTCTCTCTCAACCCTGAACCCTAAACCCAAGTACCTTCCCGGAACCCGAAAGCCTAAGCCTTCAACCCTAAGCCATCCTAAGCCCTAAACGGCCCCAAACCCTACAACTATCCTAAGCCGAAAACCGTAAGCCGTCTTGGGCTCGTAGACGAGGCTTTGGATTGCTACGAGGTTTTGGATTAGCTTTGTAACTAAGGGCTTATGTTTAGGGCTCCGGGGGTTTAGGGGTTTCGGGTTTAAGGGTTTAGGGTTTCGGGTTTTTGGGGTTAAGGGGTTTAGGGCTTCAAGGGTTTACAGTTGACAGGGCTTAGTGGTTAAGGTTGCTTCAATTCTTGTTTCTGGCACAGATTTCTATGTTTAGGGTTCCGATGTATGTTCGAAGGCTTCACTTGACCTGTGTCCATCCAGGACAGCTTGAATACTTAGGCATGATAAACCGCCCTGACAATCCCTATGCAGCGCTAGAAAACGTATAACTACAACAATGGTGGTGTTCTGCAGCCTTCCCCAGATGCCGCTCGTCACGCACCGCAAGCCGGGTCGCACCAGAACTGGATTTGGGCAGTTGGCAACATCGGTCCGGCTGAGTCTGCGATTGTGAATAGCCGTATAAACACCACTGAGTAGCCGCTTCCCAGGGCCCGTGGCAATGCGGCGGACCCGGACCCCCAGGCCGGCACAGCACATAGCCGTTCTTCGGCACATCGGGTGCGGAGTCACATCTCTCGCACGACGCTCGTGGAGCTTGTCCCACGCGGCAATGGTACAGGCGCCTATTACGGTGGCTTAGCTGGTGCAACTGCGCAGCTGTGCACAAACCCAAAACCGAATGACCAGCTGTCGACTGCAGGTAGCTTGAATGGGATTGTTCCCGGGCGTCTGGATTCGATGACCGACTTGCCAGTCTTGCACTTTGCAACGCAGCACGTCCTCCTACGCCAACACTTGACAACCATGCCGCACTACCAGGCAAGGCGTCAGACGATCCTGGCTGTACTTCAGCGCCTCGCACCGACTGCTGCATCACCTGCGCTCATCCGCATTGGTGGGCTTGAGGTTGACTTTTTTTGCCCATGACGGAGCTTCAACGTTTAACCAGCCCTGTAGCCATTGTAAACGGCACTCAGAGGAGAAGGCAGCGCATCAAGTTAGCCTCGGCCAACGAAATCTACCCAATGCTCCGTGGCATGGGTCCCATACGGAAGCAGACAGCCCTAAAGCCCGAAATGCGAAGCCCCATAACCAAAACTCACCCTCAATTTCTGGATCGAAGGAGGGTTCAGGGTGGGCGGTCACGGTTGTTTTGGTAGAGCAGCCCTGTCCCCGAGTGCTCCCCCGCACGAACCGCAAAGATTGCATGACTGGATTTACAGGTGGAGAGGAGGGTTTCGAGAGAAAGGCTCAGAGTTCATGGCTTTGGGTTCTGGGGTTTAGGGGTTGACGGTTTAGGGATGGCTTGCGTTGTCCTTCAGGTTCTGGTCCCTGGCAAAAGCCTAGAGCCCATTCCGCACCAGCCCGAACACTTTCCGATTGAAGTTGCAACAACTGTGACAGTAGAAATAGTTTGCTGAGAACGAACCTGGCTGTTGTTTGTTTTTGATTGTCCTTGTGCTGGGCATTTGATTTGTATGCGTTTGTGTATGTTACATACATACACACATACGTACATCCATACATGCGTGCATACAGACATACACATCTGTTGCCCACACACATGGTTAGTCCTGGTAGCTTTTCCTTAGACACTGGGTCCCTAACTCAAAACCCTCCCTTGAAAGTGCATCTCGGATCTTACACACTGGGTTCCTGACTCAAAACTCTCCGTTGAAGGTACATCTCGGATCGATCAAGCGAGGAGAGCCTCTCGCGCGAGCAGCCGGCACGCTCAGCCGGGCGCAGCCGGTTCCTTTCGCCTGAGCCACGTCCCCTCGAGGTGCCTGGGGATAATATAGGGGCCTTACTTGCAGGTTCATGGGTGGGGGTTATAAGTAGGGTACCTGGAGTTATAACCCATATTAGGGGACTTTTATAACTACCAATGAACTTCCAAGTAATACGTGGAATAGGGTTTGGGGGATATTATACTAGAATTACAATAAGGAACACCCAAAGCCCTATTCTAACTATATTGATTAAGGCCCCTGCATTACCACGGGATGTGGTTCAGGACTTGGGAGTTTCACAAAACCGGGAGCTCTTCATGAGGACCCGTAACTACATAACAGGATGCTTGATGCGAAGACCGCGAGCAGGAACAGAATCCCTGTACCCCTATTGGAGTAAATCCTTATAGCCCCAACAAGCCTTATAAAGACTGATTCACCCTAAATCATAGGGACCCTTAGCGGGGTAGGGGGAGGGGGGTAGGGGACTACATTTCCCTGAATAGGCCTTATTGGGTCCTTATTTTATGGGCATTAAGGCCCCCTACCCCCCTCCACCGACCCCCCCAAGGGTCCCTATGACTAAAGGTCCTTGAACACACACACACACACTATAAACGATTGGCACGCCAGGAACATCTTCGACGTATCTTTGGACCAGAGGGCGTGCCGCAAGCACCGAGGCCACAGCGTACTCGAAATCCAATGCCCCGAAGCTGCATCTTCCAAATTAGGGTTTAGGGTCTAACAGTTAGGGCCTTAGGACAATTTTAGGTGTCTAGGTTTTAGGGAACACTTTTCTGTGTTGAGGGCTTACAGGATCACATACTGCTGGCAGAGCTTGCAAGGTTTATCTAGTTTAGAGCACTGACAGCATGTAGGGTTTATGTGGATTTTGGGCTTGCTGCTGTGAGTTTGTTTGCTTCCGGGCTTTGGGCTCAGAGCTTAGGGGGTTTGGGCTCTTCGGTTGGGGTGTGAGTTTTGAGTCTATTACTATGTTATGTATGTGTATATATATATATATACACACATACATATATGCCTCACTGCCTTACTTCAAGGTATATGCCTCACTGCCTTACTTCAAGGTACATTCCTTAAAGTAAAGGGCTTTAAAAACCCAGGGCCTTCTGAGAAGATGCTTAGGCTGAGTCGGTCCGACGACGTGCTCTTCCAGTGGGACTAAGAGGATGACCCAAGCTGAAGCAACTCCGCTGCCGTCCTGGGATTTCATCTTTATGTCTTTTTGGTTTTTAAGATAGGGTTTGGGGTTTGGGGTTTTGGGGTTTAGGGGTTTAGGGGTTTAGGGTTTAGGATTGCTTTTTAGGGGTCAGGGGCGATTTCAGGGTTTACGGGTGTAGGGTTGTAGGGTTTCGGCTACGTTTAAAATAATTTTGAGGTCTATACATGAACAGCTTGCAACAGGATTGGGGTTCGATGCAAATTTACAGATACTAGTTCTGTCCTTGTGTTGGGTCCTTAAGTATGCTGAAAGTCGATAAAGGCCTTGTGATCATCTTGCCCGGGGCGGTGGCAGACCGGCATACCACCTTTGCTCCTTCAGAAAACACAAACCCTGAGGCTCCATGTACCTATACATCGTATATGCTCAGCCTCTAAATTGCAGGGGTTCCTATTGTAGGTGCTTCATGGCCGAAGTATGACTATACTACATAGGCAAATGGAGCCTTGGGGAAAACGATGCGATCGAGTTGCCCAGCGGGGCCTGCAGCGTGCAACACGCTTCATTGCCCAGGACACATGATACCTCTTTCCGAGCCGTGGAGTCCTCAAGATTGAACCCCAGAGCCTTTAGGTTTTGGGTTAGAGTTTTAAAGGTTTAGGGGTTTTAGGGGCTTTAGCAAGGGCTTTAGAGTTTAGGGCTTGGATCGACTTCATGTTGTAGGATTCGCACGGTTTCCGTCTATGACTCTGCTAGAACAGGCACCACTCCGGAACCTGAGTGTGAATGCAAGGGTTTATGTGTGTAGGGTTCAGGGTTATTCCTTGTATGTAGACAAACACTGCATGTATATGTGGCGAGAATAGTACTCTTAGTAGAGAATATGAGAAGGCAAAGCAACTACATACATGTATGTATATACACACACATGGAAGTTTCCGAAAATAGGTCATAAGAACCCAATAAGGTACCCCTAATTTTCTACCCCTAATTTTCGGAAACTCCCACATAGTATATCCATAGGCAAGATAAGCGGTATTCGCTGATACATACGAGACTCTTTGAGGTATCATAGAGCTGCATCATATGCAGCGCCGTCGGGGCAAATGTGCAGCGCCCTTCTAGATCCTAGCGAGTATCTGTTGTGACTTCCTCTGCTTCCCTCTGGATGGACCACCATTTAAGGTCCGCGTGGGTTTTCAGACACAGGACCGACATCGTGGTGCCGACTCAGCATAGATAGTTTCGAGCAGGTATTCAAAAGCACAGACATGCTGAACTTCAGCATGAGATGGTGAGATAGGGCCGCCCGATGGGCACGGGCAGTTGGGGCTCCGTTTGTTTTGACTGACTGAACATATACTCACGAGATTCATGATGATGGAAAGAGCCTAAAGCGCGGTAGATAGGGCCTCAAGTCTCAGGACCCGCCCGTCTCCGGCCCTTCCTCCTGTCGCAGCTTAGTGTCCCAGGCCTGCGGATGTGAAGCATTCAGCCCGGAAGCTTCGAGAAATCAAGTGAACTTAGGGTTAATATAGGGGCCAAAAATACTTACCTATACTATTTGGGGGTTCCTTATTATAATTATAGGGTTTAAAGCCGAAATCTATCCCCTGCGTTTTTGCTGTTTCACAACTTTCAGAATTCGTAGATCATTTGACTGGTTTAGTTAGTAATACTAGTAAAAGTAGTTGAAATAGTCTTAATACTCTTATTATTATTAGTAGTATTAGTGATTTATAGAAATGAGTGTGATGGACACAGATAGTCATGTAATGAAGAACTTAAATGTCTCATGTGAATTTGTGTATAAAATGATGTCTACATGATATTTAAATAAACTCTAAATATCTCTAACCAAATAGTATCAGTATCTATTAAGTATATTATTTCCTTCACTTCTACAATTTCTTCGTATAGTATTCAATTGTACTCGTTGCCTGCTACGTTTGATATCACACTATATTTATTATCCACTAACTCATATTACTACTGCGACGACTACTACTTCTCCTACTACTACTACTACTAACAGTCAGTGACTAACTACTATACAAATTATATCTACTACTACTACTACTACTACCACTACCACTACTACTACTACTACTACTACTACTACTACTACTACTTTATATCATACTTATTTTTCACTACTTATTGCTACTACTAGTACTACTAGAAACGATTTGGTTGTTTATATATATATATATATATTGTTTCTATTACTTGATTATATCACTATAGTACTTCTTCTAATTATGCAGGGTTGCTTCCATTTTCAAGCTGCAAGTAGTTGTTTTCACTGTTATTATTTCTACTGTCACCACTATCGCTACTACTAATGGTACTAATACTGCGTACTACAACTACTATTGTTATTATTAATAGTTTAACGGTTAACTAACTTGTATTACTTATTAAACTGCCATACCTGTATTCAATCCCTTCATTACTACGATTATTATTACTACTACTACTACGACTACTATTATCAGTACTCATGGTCCCCGTAGCAACCTAAATCTGTCTACTCATAGTGTTTGTATTAGTAGTAACTTAATACTAATCTAACAATGACGAATACAACTACTATTTTTAAATAACATCAATAGTAAGAGTAATAGAATTAGATAAGAGGTGTATATANTCATAGTGTTTGTATTAGTAGTAACTTAATACTAATCTAACAATGACGAATACAACTACTATTTTTAAATAACATCAATAGTAAGAGTAATAGAATTAGATAAGAGGTGTATATAAGTAAATAATTTAGGAGTAAAATACTTAGTAACGATAAAACGATGTTTATAGTGAAAACAACAACTTAGATAAATGCATGTTGTATATGACGATAATATAGCTAGTAATAGCTAATAGCTATGGTAGTAGCATTAGCCATAGTATACATGGTAGTAGTAGTAGTAGTAGTAGTAGTAGTAGTAGTAGTAGTGGAAATAATAATAATACTACAAGTTGTAGGTATGGTACTAGTGCACACGCCTCGGCGCAAGTGAGATTTCCATCCTTGCCAAGTTTCATGCCATTGATCTGACCACAAGCCTCATCAAAAGTAAGACTTCCATCCTGACCACCTTCTTCCGCACGGAAACTTGTCATGAATCGCGACNTCATGCCATTGATCTGACCACAAGCCTCATCAAAAGTAAGACTTCCATCCTGACCACCTTCTTCCGCACGGAAACTTGTCATGAATCGCGACTGTTGTGCAGATATGAGTCACCGGAAAGTAGAACTAGGCTTGAGTACGGAACGCGCAGCGGTTCATTCAACTGTCTATTAGGTGGCCAATGCGCCTCAAAAAGTCAACGCAATTGATACGATCGTCGTCGGAAGCCTAAAAAACCAAAACCAAAAAATCAAAAAAAACAAAAAAACCAAAACCAAAAAAATCAAAAGAACCAAAAAAACCATTATTTCAGAACTCTCCCATTTGTGTATATTTCTAAGGCCTTTCTGGAAGAGTAGTGAAATAATGTTTTTTTTGGTTTTCTTGGTTTTGTTTTTTTTGATTTTTTTGGTTTTGGTTTTTTTGGTGTTTTCGTTTTCTTTGTTTTTTTGATTTTTTGGGTTTTGGGTTGTTTACCCTTTTTTGGTTTTGGGCTATCGTCATTGATTGCAGTGTGTTGCTTTGGTTTTCGCGAACGAAGTAAAACAGCGAAAACGCAGGGGACAGTTTTCGGCCTCAAACCAATTATAGTATATTATAGTATAATATCCCCCAAACCCTATTCCAATTTTTAAGGCCCCTCTATTACAGCTCAATCTTTTGGGAAGACTGGTGCAGTGAAACCTATGCTAATGTGAGTGAATCCTTGCGGCCCGTCGTGTTCTCGCTTCGGCTTGTGCAACCAGCACTAGGCCCCACTAGACCAAGGCACAAGTAATCAACCGAAAGTCAAGCGCGCGAAGTGGCATTACTTTGCACAGGGCAACAATCAACAAGCAAAGTGTCAACCAACATTCACAGACATTCGCGGCGTATGTGTTCTCATCACCCTAAACCCTATAAACCCTAAACCCTCATCTGCAGCGGCTGCATTGTTCCCCACGAGAAGTTGACTCGGCAGCAGTAAGACCCCTAGCATCACCATTTGAAACAGCCGGTGCCCATGGATGTTCATTTTATGTTCGGGTATATCCTATCGCTTTCTTTTCATATCACCATAGGACCTTACACTTGCCGGGCTGTGAGGTTCAGCAGCAGGCATCCAAATCGGGCAAGCAAAGACCGAGCCGGAGGCCAGGTCCAACAGTCTCGCACGCGTCTCTGGGGTGAAAAAAACCTAAGGGTCCAAGGACCTAATGGGCCGCTGGGGAGGGTTTAGGGCTAAACCCTAAACCCTAAAGCATATTCTCAACTGTTTCGGATGTAGGGTTGAGTGGTTTCACCTAGACCCGGCGGCCTCGAAATTTGGTACGTCGGACCTTTAGGAGAAGTAGGCTCGAAGCATCCTCAGAAGCTAGTTGTGTGCTGTTGTGATTTTTGCTGCAGAGGCATCATCAAAGACGTAAGCCCTTTGATGTCAATCGTATGGTTTGTGAACAGCCCTGGACCTGCGAAGCTGTCTGTACAGGAGGCTGACATTATCCAGTGGCCACTCAAGCCCTTTACCCATCTTTCACGGTTCAGCAGAAGACATTCTGTACCCAGAGTCTCTGCTCTAAATAGAATGCGGATTTCTTCAAATAAGGGGCATGTGTGATGACAGGCCTTTTTATGTTGAGGTGTTTTCTTTTCTACAACCCCCCGACATTACCGCCTACGTACAAGTCGTGTCCTGCAGCGCTTTGGGTTGTAAAGTTTGACCAGCATACTATCGTTGGAGACGATGTGCCACCTGAGTCCCTGACCTAAGGTCGACCACCTTACTTGGGAGTGTCACTAGGGACCCCATACAGTAACATGGAGCCCCGGATCATTGGACTCTTAATACAATGTGGACTCGCCTCAAGAGACAGGACACCTAGTGTAGGGGCCTTAATAATTAGAATAGGGTGTCGGGGTATATTATACTATATTTATCATCGCAAAGTAGTATTGGTAATTATTTAGGCCCGTATATTAATGCCATGCTCTTTGCGTCATTTGTCTGAAACTACTGCTCGGATATGGTTTGACGATTTGCCGGCCAGGCCAAAAAAGAGGAATGCAGGAGCTTTGAAAAGAACAATTCGGAATGGAGGGGTTTAGAAGCAATCCAGGACCTAGTAGCCTGGTTTGCGTGACAGGCTGGTCTGCATTTAACGGATAATGCAAATATAGTTCCGCGGCGCATTCAATCCTATTTCGTACAGTAAGGGCCTCATAAATCTGTCAGGAGCTCTTGCGCTTCTTCAGGGATCAGGGGTCTCAGTTCGGGAATCGGATTTCGGGCTCTGGTTTGGTTCGTTTTGATCCTTTCGCATACAAGCACACTGGGCCTCTTGATGTCAGCAGATTCTATTCGGAGATGGGTGCATCCAACTGGACAAGGCTCCCTGCACGACAGTGTCATGTCATGGCTAATCCTAGCCGCACTAACGGTAATAAGTATGTCTAGAATCTAGAATCTTTCCCCTGCTCAGAAGAAGAGGAATAGATGGACAGTAATACAACACGGTTGCTACCATACTGAGAGCAGCAAGATTGATAAGTTCCAGATTGACGCTAGTCTATATCGCTGCTATCTCTGTCGTTACATAGTACCGCATCTTCATCTTCTGACCCCATGTATACCTATGTTCAAGGATGCAAGTACTAACCCCACTTATAACTCCCCATGAGCCTCCAAGTAGGCCCTAAACCCTATACCCTTATAGAATCCCTATAGATCCCTTTAAAGGGACCCTTAAAGGAACCCTTCTAATTACCCATGAACCTCCAAGTAGGGGGCCTTCAGTTGAGACACCTCCGGTCTGGCAGCGAGAAACCATAGGGCTGTAAGCCTCGTCTGGGGAAAGGCGGGGAGTGGCTGGGGACATGGACCAAAGGAGCTTGCAAAGCCAAGGGATCGGGATGTCTGGGCTTTGGACGTGAGGGAAAAAGGCCAAAACCCCCATATACACGAAGCTCACTTTGTCGAAAAGGCCGCAAGAAAGCAGGGGGAGGCCGCAGCAAGTAGGCGTTGGGGGTTTGGGGCTAAGGTATTAGGTTTATAAGCTTTTTCCTTGACTGATGCAGACAGTGACGATGGAAGCTCCAAAGCCTTAATTCCCCAAGCCCAAAGACGTAACCCCGAGGCTTAAGGACCCTAGTCTTCAAACTAGAATTGCCGAACCTTTGGATTGTAAGGCTCGTTACAGCTTGTTGGTCTCAGAGGCTCTTGCGGCAAACAGTCCGAGCGGGGTTTGCAGAGTCTAATGCAGGGATGGCGCTAGAATGGGGTTCTATAGTGTCCTTGTATTTGGATTAGGGTTTAGGGGTTCCCATCATGAAGTTATCATTGACTTGGGCAGGTTTCCATTCCTGTAGATAAGCGCTTACAGGGCTGAGGTGACTGACATGTTCGGATGTTCCAGCGTTGCGACTTACGATACTTCAAAACTGGTTCGTGCCCAAACGATTATTTCCATGAGTGCCCTGGTACGGCCACGGCTAGCTGGCAAAGAGGGGATTGTGGCTTTTGTTTCCGCGATTCTCAGGCAGTTGCTTGCGGCGTCCATGCACCCTCCACCCCAGTCGGACAATTTTCAAGAGGCTCTTCAGCCGAAGGTCTCCTGCTTAGACTGGCCTTGGGCGCACCCTAAAACATCCTCAGGCTCTCTTCAATGAAGGCTGCCTTACGGGCGAGAGGTCGTAGTCCTTGTCTCCCAAACCCGAAGGGAGCCGTGAGCAAGATGAGGTCCCAAGTTTAGCTTGATTTTTGTTTTGGAGGGTGGGTGGGGAGGGGGTCAGGGTTCATGGTTCGGTGTTCGGGGTTTGGGATTTGAGGTGTAGGGTAGAGAGTTCAGGATCTATAGGCTTTAGGGTTTGATTAGGGTTCTGGATTCCACGAAACCTTTGCCCTGCAGCCAGAGACGCAGACTGCAAGTCGCCACTGCAGGAGCATAATATAGGGGCCTAAATTATTGGGGGTTCCTTATATAATATAATTATAGTATAATGGCCCCCCCCAAAACCCTATTTAAATTAATAAGGCCCCTATATTAAACCTCAAGATACAGTACTTCCTTGTCAATCTCTTGATGTGAAACCGTAGTCCAACTATGCAGGCGTGATACCCCGAAGCCCCTACACCCTACACCGGACGTCAGAGCCTATGTCGGTGTGGCAAGCTCCGGTTCTCCGTGAGGTTTGTGGTTTCTTTGTCTAGGGTTTAAGGTGCTACATATATATATATAGTATGATGTTTGGGATTAAGGTATCTATTGGGACATGTCTGCAACATGCAATGGCTCCGTTCGGTTTGGTATTTTGTGGCCTGGCTAGCAGAGTGTCATTGAAGCACCCGCACTCTTTATAGAACCCGGAAGCAATCTCCCTGGGCGTTTCGGATTTCAGGGCTTAGGGTTCAGGTTTGAAGGCTTGGCTTGAGATCGTAAATGTCCGGTTCAGTGCTTCAGCTTCCGGTTTGTGGGTCATGGTTTAGGAGCTGAGGGGTTTTGATTTCTGACTTAGACGGTCAGTGGCTCGGCATGACACCCAGCTTCTGTAAAGCTTAGGAAGGCTAGAGCCCATCACCAAGCTGGCATTCTCGACGTTTCCGTTCTTTGACCACGAAATCGCGAAACCTGAGTATCACCCTTTTCCTACTGAGGTCCTGCTGTTCGAAATCCTCCCCCCAACAGTAAGTTCGTTTGGGGTTCAGTCAAGGGTTGAAGAGCCACATGAACTGGGTGGCACTACAGTGATAGTTGCTCATGTTGCTTATGATGGCATAGGGACCTATGCAAAGAGTCCTTTACAAGCCTTCAAATTACGATCCAGTATGGGTTCAAGAGGCAATTAGGCCATCAAGAAGCCTTGTGGCGGAAGCTTTCGAGTCCGTGAGGATCTGGGTTTTGGAGTACCATACTTTAATACTTTTTTTCTTAAAGGAACCCTTATGAAAGAAAAGTTTATACTTTTTTCTCCTTGGTTACTTAAAAGCCCAGGGATTTAGGAACCTAAAGCACCTGCCTCCATCGGACCAGCCCATACAGGGAAGTTCCCGGGATCGAAGAGTGTCCGGTTGCAATTCAACCACCCTGCTGGGCCGTGCTGCTAGCCACTGCTGCAGATAGGGCTGCAGGGTTCAGGACTTAAAGTTCCAGGATTTTTTGAGGGGGGTGGTTTAAGTTGACGGGGCTTTCGGGTTCAGGGTTTACACGCAGCAGCTCTCGTAGCTGTCGTTCCTTGGACCCAATCTTACAGAGTCCAGCCGGAAGTTTGAGACATCTCCGGCAATGAGATGGAATGGATTTCTGGATTGACATCACTCAGCCTTACCTGCTTTCTCTGTCTCAAGGCAGTGCAGCATAGCGCGGTTGCCTGAATCAGGCGCGAGGGCGTAGCTAGGCTAAGCTTAGAGGGACTTTCGAGAGGCTTCAGTAATGTCATTTTAGGGATGCTGCTCGTGACCTGGTGGTAACGAAGACGGTGACGGTGCGGAGTTGAGTGTGGTGAGGTGGCGATGACGACGACGATGTGCACAATGATGGTGATGTATGCGCAATGATGATGTCTGTGGTTATGTTGACACTGTTAACGTAGGTTGCTGCTGATGTTGATGGTGCTGCTTACAATGACGGTGCTGAGGAGAATACGAGGATGGTGATGGTGATGGTAAGGGTGAGGTCGGAGATGGTGGTGATGAAGAAGGTCAAGCAGAGCTCATGCTGCAGACACTACTGATTTGAATGACGAAGATGAGTTCGATGATGATGTCGATTAGTGTTCTGGTGCTTGTGATGGTGAGGTAGACTACGGATGCAGAACTTGAAGAATAGGTTATACGGCGAGAAAAGAAAGAAAGGACGACGACATTGTTGCTGATGATAGCGAGGCTGCTCAGGATCGTGATGCAGTGTCTGGCTGTGGTTGTGGCATGTTGTGATGGTAGTTGCGGTGATGCTTTTTGGACACATGCGTTGGTGACTCGAAGGGTGGTAGCAACAGCATCGCCAAGCAGTCAATGAACATGTAGATAGTTCCCAGGGCTGATGGTTCGAGGAGGCCTTTCGAAATCATCCCTTCCTTGTGATTCCAATGCCCGAGACGAGCATTGAAGCAACTGACCCTTGCAGGTGGATGTGCCGGAAGAAAATCTGAATGGTAACTGCAGAATTCTAGTGCTTCCGGAATCAGCAGGAGGCCTGAGCCAAGCTATGTTCGTCAGGTTAGCGTCTAGTGGAGGCTTCAGTCCCAGGTACTACCAGGCCCGAAGCACAGAGCTTTGAGACTCTTGGGCCATGGTCGCATGGCATTGAAAATGAAGCCTTTGCCCTAAATGTAAAGCCTAATGAATGCTAGACTCCGGACGCGAAGCCCAGTAATTATAAGCCTACACCCCAGAGTCGGAACTTGAAGGCCTTAAGCCCTTTATGAAATAGTTCATGCCAGCATAGTTATACCTTGAACTACTGAAATCTACCTTTTGTGCAGGGTCTCTTTAAAGTCAAGTTCTACATGTGAAAGAGAGCCTGCAAAAGAAATAGGTTATGGTAGTTTGACTGGGTTCTGGAGTACCATACGTTAATGCTTTTTGGGGACCTGTTCTTCAGAGAAACCATTACAATATGAAGCAACAGTGTATACTTTTTCTTCAAAACCCAGTTGAGATAGACCTACTTCGAGCAGAGTCTCGAGGGCCCGCGGGCTTTATGCACGGATCCTTCGTTGCGGTATTGAGTGGGGGGTGGAAAGGGGGGGGTTGGGGTTTATAGGTTCAGGGTCTTGTCCACCTCCGCCGGCTTTGGGGCTCAGAGGGCTTCAGCTCAGGTTTTATTTCAGGGCTTGAAGCTCAGGCTCAGTAGTTCAGGCCTTTCGATTCGGGTCTTGCAAGGCAGATGTGTAACATAGGGGCCTTAATTATATGTATATACATCTACAGAATATATGTATGTACAGACAAATGTACTGTGTGTACATATATACACATACTTATGTATATTTTCATACATGATTTTTTGTGTCCACATACATACATACTTACTTACTTACATGAATATGTATGTGTGTATATATATATATATGTGCAGTACATTCAGTACATCTATGTGCGCATATACTTGCGCTTTTGTTTTTGTGTATGTGTTTGTACTAGCTTTATGACTGCGCCGTTTTGTAATATTTACCATATTATATGCCCCATGGCACATGCTTAAAAATTTACTTAAACTCGAAACGTTCATCCCTATAAACCCGAACCCCCCCTAAACTAAACCCTAAACCCCAAGCACTAAACCCTAAACCGCATGCTTGCACCTTTCGACTTTGTTGGTCATTTGCAGTTCAAGGCCGCCAAAGTGCAGACCTGAGGAACGTCACACCCTATGGCTCCATGTACCATGTATAGTACTTTAGTATATTGTAGTAAATTACAGTATATTTTCAATGTTATATCATGGTCCACGGTATATCATCGTGTTCTTAAATATAATATAGTATATTGTGGTATTTGGAAGTATGGCGGTGTTTTGAAATGTAGTGTAATAGATTATCGTAGCTGTATAGTATACACTTGAGCCTCAAAGACCTCGATAGCAACCGTATAAGCCCTAAGTAAGAGCGATGCAGGTCCAGTCAGCGCTGCGCCCCCACATTCGTAGGAGGTTGCAGGCCAAATGCCAGGCGTAACAGGAGTTTAGTAGCAGGATAGGCATGCAGGTATCCGATACCTAAGCTTTAGATATTCTGAACTGCAGTATTTCATGTTACAGTTGAAACTGAGCAGCTTTATGCTTCGGCGTGCTTCGAACTTTGCATGCTGAGTTCAAGGCTTAGCAAAGTTTATAGATAGCCTGAGGCCATGCAGCCCGAAGTTACTAGGTGAATCCCCCAATCCCTATGTACAGACTATAGACCCCTGGGCACGGTATCCTTCACTAAGGGGTATTGGAGTGGCTAAAACGGCCTTCCCATGACCACTGTGGTATCGCCTGGAGCAGGTTCCGCTTTCCGGTTTGCTTTGCGGGCGGGCCTTCTACTATAAGGGTTCCTTGAGGGATTCCTTTCAGGGCTCCTCTAGGTTTGTGGTTTAGGCCAAACTTCAGGCGTGGGGGGGATTTTCAGTTTAGAGTGCGAACTGTTGGGGGCCATTGGGCTTAGCGTTACATTTTTGGTGGGTTCAGGGTGTATAGGCTTTTTTTGTGCTTTAGGATTTAGGGTTTTTCGCTTGTTTAGGGGCTTGGCGAAGCTTAGTAATTGGAGTTTTGGTGTCGGCGTTTAGAGTTTATGCTTCTGAGAGTGTAGCGGTTTGGGCTTTTCTTTTTTAGGGCGGGGTGCAATATTTGGGGTTCAGTTTTTTGAGGATTACAGGTGTTTTATGGCTTTGGGTTTTGGTATTGTGGGTTTTGAGGTTTGGGCTTCAGGATGGAAGGACATGGTCTAGGCGTGGGGGCGCAGCAGAGTTTCTTCTGTGCATTAAGTAGAGACCTCGACTCGTCGGGTTTAGGGTTTAGAGTTTTACGGTTTAGGGTTCATATCGGGTAAACGGTCGGTGTTTTCGGGC